>CM068383.1:18029764-18334034 GCA_034770075.1 Aralia elata
ATCAGCACATAACTAAGTCCCTTGGTTAGCAATGCATCAATCACTGTACACCACAAAATCCCCTATGTCATCTGGTAAAGACAACACATACGACTTGTTTAACATTATCTCGAACAACTCCCCGAAAGCTCTCCTTGAATTTTCTCCGTCCACATAAATTTCGTCGTCTTCTTGGTTAGATTGGTTTAAAACAGGGTTGTTATTTTTTCTAGAAAAAATCTTGGGATCGAATCTACGATAGTACCCAATCTAACCCTAAGAAACTTTGTACTATCCATTGGCGTCTTTGGCTATTCCCAATTCGATTATTGCCTCCACTTGTACAAGGATCCACTGATTATCCGCATCCTTATCAATCACGTGGCCCAGAAATTGTACCCTTTCTAGCCCAGCAACTCGCATTTAAAAAAATTTGGAGTATAATTTCTCTTTTCCTTAGTGTCTCTAATGAAAAAGTAGTATGCACACAAGCCAATCATATTTGATATGATGTAGGCATATACTTTTGTAATATTATTCAATTTTATTAATAAAAGAATTGGATTTTCCTTAAAAGGCATTTTATATTATCTACATGGTGCTGTTAAATTAAATTGTGATAAACCCATAGTTTTGAGCAATGCTTTTTAGAAATCATGATGGTGATCATGCTAATGAGATCTTAAATTCCTAGATAGCTCACATACTAAAATTGTTCCTAATCGTTGGATTACTAAATTGGGGATTAGTGAAATCTGGATGGATTAGTACATACGTTGTTTTTCTCTTAGGAAGAGGGATGATTGATCTCATAATCATTTGTGTGGAGGACCACTTAAAGCAAAGTATGGTAATAGGGTGCTTTATTAAGAGAATAAGTTCACTGATCAGTGACTCGCTAAAGGGAATAACTAATGGAGTTTTACTCGCCTGTTCAATAGGAATTTCCTCCTGGTGATAGTAGTACAAGTAATCCTTGGACTTGAAGATCATCATAGTATCTTGTGTATTGATAGAGTTATACTTTGACATGTACCCTTAAAGACCTTTGAGGTTATATCAAAGGATATGATTGGGTTATAATAAGTTATACACAGGGAGATAAGTGGGGGGGGGGGGAATGATTCAACAAAGAATTCTACCACGTCTAGTAAAAGATGTTGAACTGTCCTATGTGATTCGATAAATGACAACTCACTAGTCATGTGGCCAAGACAGAATGAAAATATAGAAAGGAGTATTCCTAATTTTGCATTATTTAGAGTTGTGCATTTGGGAATACGAAAATGCATATATTAAATAAAAATAAGACTTCACAGTTAAATTCCATGTCTCATATTTAATTGGGGACATTGTATGGTAGAAGGATTGAATTGTACGGTGAACTATTTACTCAAAGGTGTGTTTTTTGTGATTAATGTTGAAATACTATTATTTATCTGGAAAGTCCGTTGATCGCTAAGGTGGCTTACCCTTATTATAGAAAAATATTATTTATTTAAATGAATTAAATAGTTTAATTATATTTATTTAAATAAGACTAGAATTGTTCTAATTGATTTATTCACAACCGGTTTTAATATGGAGAACCTAAAGGGTCCCACTACCGCAAAAGAATAAATATTTATTTTAAGAAGTAAATGATATAATTGTAGATAATAAGGTTAAGTGTATTTAATTTAGTCTATTGGAGATAGAATAAATTAAATAGCTTAATATTTATTATTTTAATATTTTGGAAATATTAAATATAAATTAATAAGATTATTATTACTATTACTATTATTTAATTCATTAATAGGGATTGAGAATTAATTAATAGAACTATTAATTTATTTCCTAATAGGGATTGAGAATTAATTAATAGATAGTACTCTCTCGACGAATTCCTAATTGGAATTAGGAGGCATAATAATTTAAAGGAGTTTAATTAGAATATAAACCCCTAATCCTAAAATAGTTTTAGGGGAGGGGTTATTCCTACATCTATAAATACAGTGAAGAGTCTTAATCTTATCATAGATGAGGGTTACACGCTCTTATGCCCCTTTAGATTGTGGAGAGTAACTTGCCAATTTCCTATAGAGATAGAAACTAGGGTGTGTTGCCAAACACCCAACTTCTTTGAATACTTGTTTTTTCCTTTGGTGGATCACCTCTAGAGGCCAAACACTTGGGGTATGGCTAACGTTGATCAAAAATAAAAAAGGAAGGAATCACAAACACCGTTTGAATTCGAGAGAGAACACGAAGGACTAGGAGTTGAACTTGTACCCGAGGAAGCTTTGTTCTACGAGGTATATAATTTCCTTTAATTCTTCTTTCTCTCTTCGTTTATATCGTTAAATTGGAGCACATTGATCGATCATGGTGATGGTTTGTATAAAAATTTTAAAATCCGTTTTTGATCGCACTTCCGACTCACCTATCCGCACTATTTATGTAATTTGACTTGCATGTTCGCGATATAGACAAAACCTATACATGTTGGTATCAGAGCCTAATCTTGTAAGCTAATTGGAGTTGGTGAGGGGGGGGGGTTTTGGGAATGTCCATGTATTGCTTGGATGGGGTTGCGGGATTGGGGGGGGGGGGATTCGAAATTTTTTTTGGGGGCAGATGAATTAAAATAAAAAATTTTTTGGGGGTATGTCAACGAGATTTTTTGGCGCAGCTTGCACCGCCTTTAGTTCATTATGGAGCCGCAGGATTGCGCCCGAAACCCAGAATCGTTTGTTCTGGGGAGCAGCGCAGCTTGCGCACGTTTGGTTTGGGGTTTTTTCGTTCTGGGGGTTATTACAGACGGGGTTTGCGCTGGCTAGGCAGAATCCGAATTTTGTTTTTTTTTTTTACCCTTCAATTGAATCTAAATGGTTTTTAATTTTTTTTAAATTTTGTATATAAGTTTAAAATAAAGATGTTTATTTTTATATGAAATAGGATTTCAGATATGCTAAAATTAAAGGAGATTTAATTTTGGATTTGGTTTTTTGATTAAAATAAAAAGAGTTTATTTTGTTTTCAAAAACTAAATATTAGCAAAACTTTTGCCCAATTAATTGATATCAATGCATATATGGAATGTGAATTTAAATATTTGATGAGATGAATGGTTATTTATTCCATACATATAGAGATATGTATGATAATAAATAGGGATTGATTTATGGACTATTTGACCAATGTGTGATTCGGATTTATTTTTAGTGGAATTCTTGAATGAATGGGTTTTTATAAATGAGGTCCTGATGTACCCTCGTCTTCTCTAATTTTTTCTTAATGTAAATTCCTATCTCCCTCCTATGTAACTTCCCACTTGACTGCTGATCAAGGGTTTTCCTATTTATTGTTAAATAGTTCATGTAATAGGAATAGTTAGAATTAAATTTTGAAGGAATTTGGAGACAAAGGAGCAAGGCGCGCATGAAGACCCGTTTGTAGATGGAGCCCCGGTTTAAATGTAATAGTATTATTATTTAAATAGTTAATTTCTTCGACACCCTAGGTTTGACGCTTTTGGTGATCACTTGGTTAGCTCTAGTGAAACCAAACTAAGAATAAAAGTCCATAATCAATCCGGGTAAAATATAGTATTCTATATGTGCATGTTTACTATATATATATATTATATATAGGTTATATTATCAAACATGATTCTTGCATGTAAAATAATATTGACGCGTATTTTATATATATATGTGCATTCGCGCGCTAAACACTAGATGAGACTAATAATAACAAACCCCTCCAAAAGGTAATATATTAAGTCCCTAAAGCGTTCAATAAGATATTTGAAAATATCGAACGTCGCCTTTCTCTAGCATGGTAAAGCGATAGAGTATTAAATATATTAATATGAGTTTGGTTTGTGTCACACCACAAAGGCTAAGTATTAAATATTTTAAGATGTTGCTTTAATCACATTTGATGCTTATACATAGACCGAATGATGTTGTTTTGTTGATGTCACACAAGGACAGTGTTTTTCCTTTCGAAATATATGGAAGTGCTAAGGTTGAGGACGTTTAACTTGGATAATGTTTGATTGCGGGATGTAGTCACACTCCCCCTGATCAATAATAAATCTAAGAGGCAAAATACAAGGAGTATATATATGTGAATGTAATTTGACAATAGAGATTGTCTATCTTACAAATTATATTTATATATCGTTTGTTGTGTCACACCAAGGCTTATATACATTTGAAATGGGATCCCTTTTGAATTTTACTCACTGAGATAGTAAACCTTTAATTAGATTTGCCAACACTATATATTATAATTGAGGGTAATATAGTATAGTGATGAAGACAGTGAGAGAATCACCAATTTAAAATAAAAATTGGACCTAATTTATAAATTATAATGTGTAATTAATAAATCCCAGCGAATGTATGCTAATAATGTTGTCGAAATATTTCCATGGCATGCTGAATTTAAAAATGTCAAACTCCACTAACAAAGGCTGACCGACCTGAATTAACCACGGACTGGTTTAAGGAATCTGAGAATTGTTCTCAACTTGCTGAAAAGATTTCTTATGTCCTAAATTCGTCAGTCCCTTGGCCAAGTGTTATAGAAACAGCCTCTGATGGAAGGAGATTGCTACCCCATTCAGGAAAAGTGGCAAGAATTTATGTCAATCCTTGGCTCCAATGCATCATGCTCGCATCCATGAGTACACGAGCTTCTCCAGCTGTACAGCATGAAACTATGGATGTCTTCTCCTACTGATATTGTTGCATCTCAAAGAGTTGTATTGGTGAGACAAAGTAGGACTGCTAGATATCAGATATCTAAGGAGCTCTTTTCCGATCCTCGGTATGACCGAGGGCACTCTGCTGTTGAGACTCATGTACCTTAAGATGATCAATCTGAGTTGAAACAGCTTGGACAGCTTGGGTTCATGATGGACTGGGGAGTTAAGTCCAAAGATTGTGGATCTTGCAGTCCACTCCCAGAAACCTTCTGTAACAATTTGTTGTGAATTTTTCACATGAATAAGTTGGGACGTCAGCTTGCCTGAGTTACTTAACATTGTTTGAAAATTTATACTGCTGAAGGTCACTTTCTCATCCAACAAGAATCCAAGTCTTACTAGTGGATGATTCTTCCAAGAAAAAGGAAGAGGCCCCAAGTGTAATCTTCTTCTTTAAAAGAAGAAAAACAAGAAGGTCTAAGGGCAGAAGGCGAAGACGGAAGGATAAAAAGAAGAAAACCTGAAATCCCAAGATAGGCAAAGGAATTTGCTAACCATTGCACATAAGCCGGGACACTGGAAAAGAAGATGGAACTGCAAGGAGTAATTCTTGCGGACCAAAAGAAGCTTGGGGAGAAGGAAGCATTCCGGACTTCCGATCTATGGTCTTGTTCATAGATTGGAAATTAATTTTTTCTGAAAGTCAAAATTCTACTTGGGTATTGGATTATACCGGCTGTAGTTCTTCAACATTTTTTATGTAATAATATGCATGGGACTAAGCAGAAGTAGGAAGTCTGAACAAGGATGAAGTCGTCCTAACAAGTGGGATAATGGAGCCAAAGGTTGCTTGCATCTTAAGCTGTAGGGACTTTATCGTTTAGCACTGCCTTCGGTGCAAGTTTCATTAGGTATTTTTAAATAATTGTTATTATGTTCCGAACACTCATTAGAAACATTATTTCAATTTCTGGTATTGGTATTATGGGATGGTTTTGATATTATAAATAAAGAAACAAACAGTTGTTCTAATTGTTATATATAAAAATGTTTTAATATGGTGTTGGGAAACTTACTGAATGGACTATAAAACATACTTGACCTTGCATTGAAAAATATAACTTCAAATTGAACAAACTAAGAAAAGAAAAAGAGATAGATGTTAATTATACCTTTATGTTGGCACTGGTAAGACTAACTCGGTCATATCAATTGAAACAAGATTATTCACAAGTTGCATAAAGATGGGATTTTTAGAGCTATCTGGATTACGAATCATATTCCAACTTGTGAATCTTATCTTTATGGGGTAAAAATGACTAAAATCTCCTTTTATTACTTGGAAAAGGAGAAAGAGTTTACAGAGTTGTTAGCGTTGGTTACATCACAGACGTATGTAGACCTATGACAACGAATGCACGAGGAGGGTATTTCTTATTTTAATTACTTTCACTGATGATAATTCTAGATTTGGATATGTGTATTTAATGAAATACAAATCTGAATCATTTGAAAAGTTCAAAGAATTCAGAAGTGAAGTAGAGAAAGCAAACTGGTAAGAGTATTTAAGATTCTTCGATCGGATCGAGGAGGGGAACACGTGACCAATGAGTTTCTCAATTGTCTCAAAGAAAATGGTATAAATCTCACAATGGACTCCACCAGGGACGCCACAGTTGAATGGTGTATCTGAAAGGAGAAATCGAACATTGTTGGACATGGTTCATTCCATGATGAGTTTTTACCGATCTTCCAATATCCTTCTGGGGTTATGCCCTAGAAACGGCTGCATACTTACTTAACAAGATACCTACCAAATCCGTCCCAAAGACCCCATATGAGATATGGACAGGGAGGAAACCAAATCTTAAGTATGTTAAGACTTGGGGTTGTCCAGCTTATGTCAAAAGGTTTGAGCATGATAAGCTGAAGACTAGATCCGACAAGTGTAGATTAGTGGGATACCCTAAAGAAACTGTAGGGTATTATTTCTATCATCTTACTGATCAAAAGGTGTTTGTTGCGAAACACGCTGCCTTCTTGGAAAAGGAGTTTATCCTCGAAGGGGTCAGTGGGAGTAAGATATATCTTGAAGAAGTTCAAGAACCACAAAGTACTCTGGATCAAAGTCAGGTACCTGATCAAGTAGAAGAACCTACTGTACCACAACCTATTCGTAAATCTGGAAGAGTACCGAAGATACCTGAGAGGTATGGATTCATCATAGAGGATGATGATGAGATACGCATCATAGATGATTGATAATCCATTGACTTACGAAGAGGCTATGAGTAGTGAAGACTCAGAGAAATGGCCAGAAGCCATGAAATCCGAGATGGACTCCATGTATGAAAACCAAGTATGGACTTTGATTTCACCACCTGAGGGCATTAAGCCTATTGGGTGTAAATGGGTCTTTAAAAGAAAGACTGGAGCGGATGGCAAGGTAGAGACCTATAAGGCCCGACTGGTTGCAAAAGGTTTCAAACAAAGACAAGGAGTTGACTATGATGAAACCTTCTCACCAGTAGCTATGCTCAAGTCCATTCGGATTTTGCTTGCAATTGCAGCTTATTATGACTATGAGATATGGCAAATGGACGTGAAAACGGTCTTCCTCAATGGAGAGCTTGAGGAGAATGTATATATGATACAGCCAGAGGGGTTTGTTTCAACGGTTGGAACAAAACCAAGTCTGTAAGCTACAACGATCCATTTATGGATTGAAGCAAGCTTCTCGAAGATGGAACATCCGTTTTGATAAGATAATCAAAAAGGGTTTGATTTTATCAAAAATGAGGATGAACCTTGTGTGTACGAGAAGGTTAGTGGGAGCGCTTATTTCATTCCTTGTATTATATGTTGATGACATATTACTGATAGGGAATGATGTTCCTATGCTACAGTCGATCAAAATTTGGTTATCTAAACACTTCTCCATGAAGGGACTTGGGTGAGGCATCCTATAGTTTTGGGGATAAAAGATCTATAGAGATAGATCTAAAAGGATGTTGGGCTTGACCCAAGGAAAGTACATTGACTCGATGCTAAAGAAGTTTAGCATGGAAGATTCCAAGAGAGGTCTCATGCCGATGAGCCATGGAATACATCTCTCCAAGAAACAGGCCCCAAAGACACCTGAGGAGAGAGACCGTATGAGTAAGATTCCTTATGCTTCCGCAATAAGATCTATCATGTACGGTATGATATGTACTAGACCAGATGTCGCTCATGCACTTAGTGTAACAAGCAGATATCAGTCAAATCCAGGAGAAGAGCACTAGAAGGCAGTGAAAAACATCCTAAAGTACTTGAGAAGAACTAAGGATGTATTTGTTGTCTACGGTGGGTCTGAATTGAAACTAGAGGGCTATACAGACTCAAGTTTTCAAACGGACCAAGATGACAGTAAATCCGTTTCAGGGTACGTGTTTACCTTAAACGGTGGTGCAGTGAGTTGGAAAAGTTCCAAGCAGCAAACAGTTGCTGATTCAGTGACAGAGGCAGAGTACATAGCTGCAAGTGAAGCTGCAAAGGAAGCTATTTGGATGAAGAAGTTCATAACTGAACTTGGAGTGGTTTTCTAGCATTAGAGGAGTCGTACCTTTATTCTGTGACAACAACGGAAGCTGTTGCGCAGGCTAAGGAACCCAGGTTCTCATCAGAAATCCAAACACGTGTTGCGGCGGTTTCATTTGAATTAGAGAGATCATTGAAAGAGGAGATGTCACCCTAGAACGTGTGGACTCTCAAGACAACATTGCAGATCCATTTACCTAAAGCTTTAACTCAACAGCAGTTTGATCGTCACTTAGAGAAGATGGGTATTAGATACTATGGCGATTGGCTTTAGTGCAAGTGGGAGATTGAAAGTAGTATACACACATGCCAATCATATTTGATATGATGTAGTATATACTTTGTAATCTTATTCATTTATTAATAAAAGAATTGATTTTCTTAAAAGGCATTTTATATTATCTACATGGTGCTGTTATATTAAATGTGATAAACCCATAGTTTTGAGCAATGCTTTTAGAATCATGATGGTGATCATGCTAATGAGATCTAAATTCTAGATAGCTCACAAACTAAAATTGTTCCTAATCGTTGGATTACTAAATTGGGGATTAGTGAATCCGGATAGATTAGTACATACGTTTGCTTGCTCTTAGGAAGAGGATGATTGATCTCATAATCATTTGTGTGGAGACACTAAAGCAAGTATGGTAGGTACTTTATTAGAGAATAAGTTCACTGAACGTGACTAGCTAAGGAATACCTAATGGAGTTTTACTCACCTGTCAATAGGAATTGCTCTGGTGATAGTAGTACAAGTGATCCTTGGACTTGAGATCATCATAGTATCTTGTGTATGATGAGTTATACTTTGACATGTCCCTTAAAGACCTTTGGGGTATATCAAAGGGTATGATTGGGTATAATAAGTTGTACATGGAGATAGGTGAATGATCAACAAAGAATCTACCACGTCTAGTAAAAGATGTGAATGTCCTATGTGATTCGATAAATGACAACTCAGAAGTCCTTGGCCAAGGCAGAATGAAATTAGAAAGGAGTTTCTAATTTGCATTATTTAGAGTTGTGCATTTGGGAATCGAAATGCATATAATTAAATAAAATAAGACTTGACAGTAAAATCCATGTCTTATATTTAATTGGGACATTGTATGGTAGAAGGATTGGAATTGTACGGTTAACTATTTACCCAAAGGTTCTTTTGTGATTAATGTTGAAATCTATATTATCTGGAAAGTCGTTGATCGCTAAGGGGGCTTACCCTTATTGTAGAATAAATATTATTTATTTAAATGAATTAAATAGTTTAATTTATTTATTTAAATAAGATTAGAATTGTTCTAATTGATTTATTCACAACCGGTTTAATATGGAGAACCTAAAGGGTCACACCGCAAAAGGAAAATATTTATTTAAGAAGTAAATGGTATAATTGTAATAATAAGTTAAGTGTATTTAATTTAGGTCTATGGAGATAGAATAAATTAAATAGCTTAATATTTATTATTTTAATATTTTGGAAAATATTAAATATAAATTAATAAGAGGAGTCTTATTTATTATTATTACTATTACTATTATTTAATTCCTAATAGGGATTGAGGAATTAATTAATAGAACTATTATTTATTTCCTAATAGGGATTGAGAATTAATTAATAGAAGTACTCTCTCACGAATTCCTAATTGGATTAGGAGGCATAATTAATTAAAGGAGTTTAATTAGAATATAAACCTTAATCCTAAAATAGTTTAAGGAGGGATTATTCCTACATCTATAAATAAGAAGAGTCTTATCATAGATGAGGGTTACACGCTCTTGCCTTAGATTGTGGGAGAGTACTTGCAATTTCTATAGAGATAAAAACTAGGGTTTTGCCAAACACCCAACTTCTTGAATACTTGTTTTTCCTTGGTGGATCACCTCTAGAGGCCAAACACTTGGGTGGCTAACGTTGATCAAAGGAAGGAATCACACCGTTGAATTCGAGGAGAACACGAGAGGACTAGGAGTTGAACTTGTACCCGAGGAAGCTTTGTTCTACGAGGGTATAATTCTTATTCTTTTTCTCTTTCTTTTATATCGTTAATTGAGCACATTGATCGATTATGGTGATGGTTTGTATAAAAATTTTAAAATCCGTTTTATCGCGTTTCCGCACTATTTATGTAATTTGATTGCATGTTCGCGCTATATACAAACCTAACATCTAACACTACCCTCAGGTGTTCAGCGTTGTTCCTCATGGGTCTTCGAGTAAATCAAAATATCGTTGATGAACACTACCACAAATTTATCCAGAAACGGCTTGAAAATTCGGCGCGTTAGTTAAGCCGAACGACATCACCAAGAATTCATAATGTCCATATCGGGTTCTGAATGTCATCTTCGATATATCCGCCCTCTCATACCTTCAACTGATGATATCCCGTTCTTAAATCTATCTTCGAAAAACACTTGGCTCCCTTCAGTTGGTCGAATAGATCTTCAATTCTTAGTAAAGGATGCTGATTTTTGATTGTTACTTTGTTCAGCTCTCGGTAGTTGATACAAAGTCGTATGGATCCATCCTTCTTCTTAACGAACAAAACTGGTGCCCCCCACGGAGACACACTCGGTCGAATATATCGATTATCTATCAACTCTTGCAACTGTATCATCAGTTCCTTCATTTCCACGGGCGCCATACGATACGAAACCTTCAAAATTGGTGTCGTTCCTAATGCCAGTTCCATCATAAGCTCGATCTCCCGATCTAGTGGAAGACGGGGCAGGTCATTTGGAAATACATCCAGAAATTCTTTTACTACCGGTAAACTACTTTTGTATACTCCCACTCCACGAGTATTTACGATGTGGAGCTAAGTAAACCTATACATCCTTTTTTCAATAATTTCTCGGCTTGTATTGGTTGTTAGACAACACGATTGTCTAGGCAATGTGCCACCATAAAACACTACCTTGGACTGATTCGGGGTCTGAAGGTTCACACTCTTCCTTTGGTAGTCAATTATTGGCCCATGGTTACACAAACCAGTCCATCCCAAAAATTACGTCAAACTCTCCCAATATTTATCGGGATCAAGTCCACACTCAACACATGTCCCTTAATTTCAGCCTTGCATTTTCTATATATAACTTATACAGGGATTACTTTGCTATTTACCACCTCGATGTTCAACGCATACTATAATCATTCTTGGGGTAAGTTCAATCATTTAGCGAATTCTTCGAACACAAAAGAGCAGGTAGCTAGCTCCCAAATCAAACAACACGTGGGCATTTATATCGTTAATTGGGATAATACCTGACACAACGTCTCTTGAAGTTACCGCATCCTGGATGGTTATATTAAAGGTTCTTGCAGTCGACCGGTTGTTGGGTTAGGTTGGTCCCACCGACCATTAGCTTACTGTTGCCTGCCTTGCTGCCGCTTCCACCGCTTATCCCCTTCTTCAGGCAGTCTTTGATTTGATGTCTCGTTGACCCCGCAAGCGAAACATTCCTTTGTCTTATTTGGTTTTTAGACAGTTGGGTGAAATATGCCCCTCCTGCCCACAATTGTAACAAAACATTTCTGCCTTCCAACATTCCCCTTGGTGGTTCTTCCCACATCTCCCGCACTCTTTACCTCTCTTCTTGAACCCTCCCTGCTTGCTTCCCGATTGGTTGTTGCTGACACCGTTGTCCCACTTCCTATTATTTTGTGTTACATCCCCTGCTACTTCCTCCCTTATCGTCTCCTCCAAACTTTCTTATTCTTCTTTTCCTTATGGTATTGACTTAGTGCCTCACTCCCTCCTTCAGGCAAAAATGGCCTTCTCTATAGTGTATTGTAGGCATCCATCTGAAAAATAGCCACCTTACTATATAACCATTACTTTAATCCCTATTCGAACCGTCGTGCTTTTTGCTCCTCCGTATCCACCTGATGTGGTGCAAAATGTGCGAGCTCATTGAATTTTGCAGCATATTGAGCTACCGTTATCTCCCCTTTCTTCAGCTCTAAAAACTTCAACTCCATCTAACTTTGCATACTCTATGGGAAGTAATTCTCGAAGAACAGCTCCTTAAACCTATCCTAAGGTACCATTCCTTCTCTAGCCCGCTGTTGGTTAGCTTCCCACTATAAATTTGCTTCTCCTCTGATTATGTAAGTAGCAAATACTATTTTTTGGTCCTCTCCCACACGAGCAATAACGAAGGCTTTTTCTATTTCTTTTACCTTAAAGTGCACCCTCCAATAGGTCTATTAGTCTCTGCATAGGGTCGATCTGCTCTCTCTTGTTGTTAACCGACTTCTCTATAGTGGGTTGCGCTTGTTGTCTACGTCTGGGTGGCATTTTCTGTTAAATATATAAAAGGAAGTTTTCATATAATAATCTCGTTATATATTATAGTATATACATATCTATTGCAACACTTAAAGAAGAATAAACGTTTATATTCATATGCCATTAATCAATACATTATACATGATTCTCTTATAGCATACTGCTTTAAACGTTGCCACTTATCCCCTATTATAACAAAAGTTGGGGATTCACTAACTAACTACCCCTCTACAAAGGTTGGGGGGTCTACAAACACTATCCCAATCATAACACAAAAGGCTAGGATTTACATAATCACGTAATATTAGACACCTGAGCTAACAATCTATTCGAGCATACCACGCTCCACAACGCTCTCATACTCTAACTGTCTCATGTGAATCATTAAATCCTGACTCAAGGTGTAACGAGTATGTCCCTGTTCTGCCAGATAGTAATACACACCATCCATCCACCTCTCCATAGCAGTGCAGAAAATATACCCCATCTTATTCATTTTCCTCTTATTACTCCTCAATTCGCCTTCTAAGTTACCTACCTGTCTTATAGTATCATCCCATTGTTCTTCTATCTGAACACGGTCGATTACTTCTTCCTCTAGTTGGGCTTGTAGATCCTCTTTCTCCATCCGCAGACTTTCTGCCCGATGCTCCGATTGTTCCAATCTGCCAACCAGCTTTACATTCCTCGCCAAGAGGTGATGTATGATGGCTCCTAACTGAGCAGAGGCTTCATTTTGCTCTTGAACCTTCTGCTCCAACTCCTGAATCCGATATCATTGTTCGAGGATACGATTTGCATACTCTTCTAACATATCTTCTTCAAATGTGGTGTCAACATGGGGCACCTCCACTGGTTCATCTAGGGGTTCACTGTCTATAGGGTCCTCTTCCGGATCTTCCTTCGGATCAAACTCTAACTCCGACTCCTCCTCAGATGGAACAACAGTCGAACTAGGCTCAACTATCAAGGTTGTCTCAGATACCACATGTATGTCACGTGGTTCCTCCTCCATGATCCTACTTCTGCCATTTCTACAAGCACAACACAAAGTGAACAACTCTATTGGTACTATCGGGATATAATATAATCTCATTGTATAAAATAAAAGAATATTTCATAACTCTACTGACTCCCTAGGACAAGTTTACCTAAGGTCATCTCATAATTTCCTTTAAGGTTATAGCCTGAGGATTCTCTCTCCTAAGGTTTATAACTTATAGCTCTCTGATATCAAACTGTGACGCCCCCAAATTCAGGTATCTCTACCTTGAACTTGGTGCTTCACGTTACTAATTATACCATTACGAAATACGTCTTATAGCAGAATAATATAGGTTTTTATAAATAATTCATAACAAAATCCTAGGTTCTCGAAAACCTCTACTATTATATAATATAACTTAATACATTAAGGTTAAATAACAATATAAATCTTAGCACAAATGGCTAACACTGCCTCTTAATAGTTAGCAAAGTAAAGCCAATCTGAAGCTTTGCCTTTTCCTTTGTCTTTCCCGGAACCACTGCCCTTCTCAGCCTTAAATGTAATGTTTATAGTAAAGCAAGGGTGAGTAACGAGTTTGTTCCGCAACCATAAAGCCAATAATAGATAGGTATACTCAAGGTTCAATGATAACATAATTTTAATCGATTGATAGACAATATATGAATAATCTGCAGAATATAAAGGGCAAATGAATAACACAGTTCCAACTCAAAACACTAGTCTTACTGCGTGGCCAAAAAGGACCAAGAACACATAGAAGGATGAGCAGTTGGTGTACTACAAAGCCTCTGAAATAGGCACATGAGGTGATCGGCCCCATATCACCTATATTATGTATAACGTTCAGACATAGCGCACATGTTGGTCTCCCGGCGTAATTTATAATACCCCTTACCATGAGGGTTGTTCACCTCAGTACAATATAAAGATCCACACTAAGCAATTGGTTTAGATAGCTTACTCAAGAATTGGATTGATGACCAATCTGTATACTTATTAGTCTAGTCGAATCGATTGGCTTAGATGCACTTTTCAGAATAATCCCTGGTATAACTCAACTTCCAATGTCAACAATATTGAAAGGGTTCTCGAGATGTTTAATCAAGACTTGTCATGTTTAAGCGTATTCAACATAGTTATGAAATATAAGATTTAACTTCTTGTACGAATAATAACAGTTCATAAGTAAAGGAATTTGTAGTAAGTCCGAAGTTTTACCTACGACAATATTCAGTTTGTACAATTACAATTTAGAAATTTGTGCAGTTAGTGAACTTGCAAAATATACACAGTCCGCGTAAGAAACTTGCACAGTATATGAAGTTGTGTAAGTTAGGAACTTGCCTGCATCGCTGCTACTATTTACTCTAACCTCTTCTCTTCGGATAACCTACAGTAGTTGTAAGTTACTTTATCGTTAACCTCTGTTGCATGAAATAACCACAATCGGTCCAATCATTATAACATTTATAACTAGGATTAACACATCACATTCTTTAATATTCATTTATTTAGTAACCTATCATGGGTTCCCTTAGTAAGCCTGACTGATCATCTTTTTATCAAGTTATAACGCATTATAAGTTTTCTTATTAACACTACTTATTACTCTTAACCTGTTCTTTCAATTAGTTGACCGAAGTGCTCTACGATCGTAGAATGACGCCCTTCGTTGTTGTTCTACGGTCAGGGAATAGAACTCTACGATCAGCTGACTTAGTTGCTTTACGCGTGTGTGTACTCTATGACCAGTTCGGTCACTCTACGACTCAGGTCGATTTATGGTGTTAGGTCAGACGTGGGACATTAGGTCGCTTATTTTAAGGAGTGCAAATCTGCAAAGGGGACTTCAACTGATTCGATCTGAAAGCCAAATTCGGAATAGGCGTTGGTGACTTCGGGGTCTGGAATTTGGCCTAGATGGCTTGTGGCCGTAGGATTTGGCTTCAGGAGTCCCTTCGGGGGTTCGAAAATCAGATGAATAACTTATGTTCGGCTCTGTTACTTCGGTTCAAGGGTTCGGGGTCAGATGGCGAAACTCATGTTCGACTCTGTTGCTTCGGTTCGGGGGTTTGGGGTCAGATGACGAACTTATGTTTGGCTTTGTGACTTCGAGTCAGGGGTTCGGGGTCAGATGTTGAAACTCATATTCGGCTCTGTTACTTTGGGTCAGGGGTTCAGGGTCAGATGGTGATGGTTTAAGCTAGCAGGTTGACATACAGCTTGGACTGTCTTAGTAAGAATGTCACTACTCATGACATGGCCTTATATGACTTATAGGTCTATTGTCGAGGTTTAAGGTCTGCATGTAGCATGAACATAGAGCATTGTGCTCAACCCTAACTTTGGTTTTTATTTACAATGTTATCTTAATGAAGTGTCCTTCTTATTACTCTTATCCATTCCATTCTAGTTGGTTCATACATTATATCCTCCATTAACATGTGTTCTTCATCCACAATCACCTTATAACTTTGGAATCCACCATGATTCCCACACGTATTCCTCCTACAACCAAGCATGCAAGATTACTCTATAACAGACTCAAACATAACTTTGATTAAAGATTTGTAGTTAGAGGTTTGTACCTTCTTGAAGCATATTCGAGTAAGCTGTTTACTCTCTTCATTATTTCCTACTCCTCTGGCTACTGAACTGCAAGAGCTGCCCTTGAGTTCTCCTTTTAATCTCTCAACCCTCTCTCTCTAAGTCGGTAATATAGCAGATTATAGCAACTTTGAAAACTGAATTAGGAGCTCCTATTTATATGGGAACTCCTATACGTATACTACCCACATACTGGTACATGTGCAAGTATAGATCCAACATACATTAGCGTTTACCCGTTGGTTAAAAGAGATTAGGTAGAAAGTTTCTACTAACTCACCATTAGGCCATACTACAGGTACTCGTCTTACTTGTCTGAGATTAAGTAACATAGGGATTAGGCCACTGGCCTACTCGGTTGGGGGTATTATCAGTACTATTAATATAGTATATTACTACTATTATGTCTAGAAATAGGTCTCTCCCTTCAGATTAAGGGATTGGGCTTCCCGTTGGGCCTAGTATTTTAACTGCCGATGGACTAAATAATAATACAAGGCTGCCTGATACCACAGGGGTTGCCTATTATCATCTGCACTAATCGTTGGGGCTTAGCAGCCTGCTCATAGCTAGATTGGTTAGGCTACTTCCATTAACCTATTAGACTCAATATTAGGCAACTACCCATGGCAGTCCACTATTCTACACCATCAGATTAATTAAGTCCTTTCATAACTCACAGTCAAACTTAATCAATCAGAATCAATATTTAATCCTAATCATTCCTCCTACACGGTTAGTCCACTGTTATCGGTTATCAATTGGATCTTTAACACTTCTTTGTCCTAATTCAATTAAACACTTGAATTGATTCCCCCTAAATCATTATGCCACACAAGGCTTATTCTTCCCATGCTTAGTCAATTCATGACTTAAGCTCAACCACACTATAGTTTCATTTTGTTTCTTATCCCCTTGAACACCTGATACAATGAACTAATTTCATGGTCACATATTACACATAAAAGTACATAATTATTATCAATAAATTCTCATTTCATTAATAATAATCTTTTAAATTTCTTGGGTATTACAATTACTTATAGCAAGAAAGCATTTAAAGACTTGTATGAGTAATGAGTAGAGCATGGAGTGGTTAAGCCTCTGAGACCTAGATTTGTAGTGACCGAAGAGATGAAGAGATGGCTGGACTTCTGCGTGTATCATCAATATGCAGGATACTCCACCATGGACTATTACAGTTTGAGAAGGATCTACCACGAGAAACTAGCAGCAGGTGAGATCGAGTTAGGAAAGGGAAGCAGCGTGTTATACAAGCCACTGCCCAACCATAAAGGAAAAGAAACGTGCAATACTATCACCCATAGTAAAATACCGGAGGGAAAGAAGTGAAAATGATAGAGAATGAAGAAATAACGGAGGAGATGAAGATGTTCTTGATTCTGGCTTGCAAGTGACTACATTAATGAACAAAGTGAAATTTAAAAGGTTTTTTTGATCAGATAGGATTGCCAAAGGAAGCAAAAATAAAGGAGACTAAGGCAATCATCAAAGCTGCCAAAGCACAAAAGACTTGCATGGCAGTAGGAAAAGGGTTTGTGAAGACAATAGAAGAGGAAGAGGAGAATAAGATTTCTTTCTCTAAAGTTGATAGGGAGGTGAAATATCTGCATAATAGACCGTTGTATGCGATAGTGATAATCAATAGCATGGAGGCGCGAAGGGCATTCATTGACAATGGCGCATATATAAATATCATGCCCTACAATGTATTCAAACAATTGGGGCTATCGGAGAAGAAGATTATTAAGGATAAAACAAGCATCACATCATTCGCCAATAAAAGCACGAGAACCCTTGGACACATAAGGGTTAATATGCAGATGGGAAAGATTTGAGGACCTTCGATATTCCATGTGGCAGAAATTGATACAACATACCATGTGTTGGTGGGGAGAGCATGGCAGAATGACTTTGAAGTGGTACCGTCAGTCTTCCATCAATGCATAAAGGTGATCTAGAAAGGAAAGGAAATCAAAGTACCCATAACAAGAAACCCATTTGCACCGAAGGAAACACACATCATTGAGGCAGTTCTCTTCGATAATGTCATTTAGGAAGGAGAAAACAATATCATTAAGCCTAATTGCATGAAGCTAGTGAGTTGGGAGGAAGTACAGGAAGACAAGTTCGTACCTGCAAAGAAGGAAGAAAAATAATTAACCCCAGGACAAAGTGAATGTTCCAAGGCTAAGAAACCAGTGGTGGTGGATCTCGAGAAAGAACAAGGAAAGTGGGCAGTAGGCCCAAATGATGTTAGGAACATGATTAATCCCAAGTGGGCAGCCCAATTAAAGATTGGCAAAGAAACAAAAGAAAGGAAGATCAGAAGATATAGTGGGAGAGGGTTGTTAGACCCAATGGAAAGATAGTGTTTTGTTTATGACGATGTGAGGGGGAGGAGACCGAGGGTATACTCGAACCTGAGGGCTCAGAAGGTGGCCACCACTCCAACAGTAGTGAGGAGGAAGAGATTGTGCAACAGAAAGTGGAACCAACTCCAAAATGCTTTGAGGATCAACCAAAACCTTAACAGAATGAATTGGAGGAAGTCGATTTGGCAACAGAAGAAGGTATATCAAGGCCGATTTACATCAATAAGGAGTTGAATGCTAGCTAGAAGGAAGAATTAGTAAAGCTACTGCGAGATTATGGGGATGTGTTTGCTTGGAACTGTATTGAGACGCCCGGGACCGACAAGGAGTTGGTAGAGCATAGGCTAAACATAAACCCATAAGCTAAATCAGTGAAGCAAGCACCTCGTACCTATTCAACGGAGTTTGACACACAGATAAAGGAATAGATAAAGAAATTATTAGAGGTAGGATTCATCAAGCCAATTCAACATCTAGTTTGGTTATCTAGCATTATACCAGTAAAGAAATCTAATAGACAGTTGCGGATATGTGTGAATTTCAAAGACTTGAACAAGGAGTGCCCGAAGGACATGTACCCACTACCCAACATAGATACTTTAGTGGATGCAAAGGCTAATTATGAGATAATGTTATTCATGAATGGGTCCGTGGGGTACAATTAGATAAAAATGTCCTTAAAATATGCAAAGATGAGATAAAAATGTCATTAGGAGATGCGGAGATGATGACCTTTCATACCCCATTTGAGAATTTTTACTATTTAGTAATGTCATTCGAGTTAAAAAAACACGGGAGCAACCTACCAATGGGCAATACATGCCATCTTCCATAACATAATCCATGACACAGTGCAGGATTATGTAGATGATATAGTGGTGAAGTCTAAAAAGGAGGCAACCCACGTGGAAGATCTAAGGAAGGTGTCCGAGCAGTGTCAAAAGTACAAGCTGAAGATGAATCCGAAAAAGTGCACCTTTGGGATGACGGTCGAAAAGTTTTTGGGCTTCTTGATGCACAACAAAGGTTTAGAGGTTGATCTGGGTAAGGCGAAGGCTATCACAAAGATGTCCCCACTAAAGATACAGAAATAATTGAAGAGCTTTCTAGGAAAGGTTTTCTACCTAAGGAGATTCATGTCAGCACTGGCGGAGGTCACGGAGCCTTTGAGGAAGCTACTAAAGGGAAAGGCAAAATAGGACGGAGGGCAAGAACAACAACAAGCCTTCGAGAAAGAAAAGAAAATATTGGCCTTAGCGAAAACAATGATAGTACCACAGAAAGTGATACCTTTGCAATTGTATATCACATCTACCGCGAAGTTTGTAGGAGGATTGATCACACAGGAGGTAAATGGGGAAGAAAACCATGTGTACTACATCAGCAGAATCATTAGAGGACCAGAGACCAAGAATTCGCAGTTGGAGAGACATTACCTGACATTGGTATTTATCGCACAGAAAATGTAACATTATTTTTTAACACATGAAGTGAAGCTTGCAATGAGAACTGATCTGATCAGATACTTGTTAACTAGGCCTGCACTAGTGGGAAGATATGCAAGGTGGATGATGATTTTTTTCGAGTTTGACATCAAGTGTGTAATGTTGAAAACAATCAGATGTCAGGCTTTGGTGGACCTACTCATTAAGTTCTCGAATGGAGAATATAAACCTCCCTCTGAAGATCTTCTAGGGGAGAAATAGAAATAGTTAACGTGGTGGACAAAGACTCGGAATGGTGGAACTTAGCCTTTAACAAGTCGTTCATAGATGGGAAAGGAGGAGCAGGCATAGTGTTAACCACTAGAAAAAGAAAAAGAGGTGGCCTTGTCATATAAATTGAATTTCTCTTGCACAAATAATGAAGTAGAGTATAAGGCATTCATATTGGGATTATTGGCGGCTTGAGAATTAAGAGGCAAACGTCTTAAAGTAAGGGGAGATTCAAATTTGATAGTACAATAAGTAAGAAGTTAATTCGCAATGAAAGACCCTATCTTGGAACCATACCAAACTGTGGCTCAAAAGGTAATGGAAGCTTTCAGGAAGGTGGTGATCGAGTGCGTGTCAAGAAAACAAAATAAACAGCACAATGCATTAGCTATAGTAGCATCCAGAGTGCATGTAGAAAGGAAAATCTTGGATGTGAACGTGATCAAGAGAACCTTCCCAACCATGGTGCTAGAATTATTCCCCAAAGATATGACAGATGATTGGAGACATGACATCTCTCATCAATTGCAAACAAATGAGGGGATAATATCACTAGTGGAGCTTTAGAAATACAACATCATTAAAGGAGTCTTGTATGACAAGGAAGCGATGGTGTATTAACGAGATGCTTGGGGAGGCGAGAAGCAAATAAAGTTTTGCAACAGGTGTGTGAAGAAAACTACATGTTGGCAGATATTGGGTTATATCGAAGGTTATAGCACCAAGGGTATTATTGGCCCAAAATGAAAAAAAAAGTAAGTGCACTTCAACGACAATGCCTTTCGTGCCTAGAATACCCTAGGGAGGAGGAATGCCTTCATCGATGAACTAACAGATTGATGAATCCCATATGTAGAGTTTGTACAAAGCGACAGTCTCCCTGCCCAACAAAATGACATAATTACAATAAAAAGAAAAGCACAAAGATTTTACTTGCAAGATGGAGTGCTGTTTAGAAGAGGATTTAATGGCAAGCCCTTACGGTGTCTGGAATTAAGCAAGGCCAATGATTTGGTCTATTAGATGCACAAAGATATACAAATAGTTGATTGATCATGGTTATTACTGACCTAAGATGAAAGGAGATTACTTAGAGTTTGTAAAGAAATGTTACATCTGTCAAATCCATGAGAACTTGATTCACGCCCCCACTGTGGACTTGCTGACCTTAGCAACGCCATGACCTTTTCATACATGGGAATGGATTTCATAGGTCCTATTCATCCTAATTCCAAGGGTAACATCTGGATTTTGACCGTCACCGAGATATATATAAAGTGGGTGGAAGCAATACCCTTGAAGAAGGTTATAGGACCAGCACTGACAAGTTTCATCAATAAGCATATTATTTGCCTTTCAGGATCCCAAAGATCATCTTATTAGATAATGGAACTCCCTTCATCAATAGAGATGTCAAGAATCTGATAAATAGATATAGGGTGAAGCACTACAAATCGTCACCTTATTACCCGAAAGCCGAAAGGTAATGACCAAGCAGAGACCACGAACAAAATCTTAATCAAGATTCTCTCGAAAACCCTAGACGATCATCCGAAGGCATGGGCGGAATAGTTGAAAATAACATTATGGGCCTATCGAACTTCAAAAAGGAAACCTATAGATGAAACCCCATACGCTTTGATGTATGGTGAAGAAGTCGTCTTGCCCGCAAAAATAGAAATCTCTTCGACCACGATGAAACTTCAAAGCTTAATCGAAGAAGAGAACCGACCAGCTACTCTATAAGCCTTAGCTGACTTCCGAGACAAAACTAAAGAAAAGCTAGAATGGTACCATAAAAAATTAAGGCGACAATATAATATTGCGGTCGTACCACGACAAATTTTGGTGAGGGACTTGGTGCTCAAGATGACAAATCAAGTCATGAGGAGAACACCAACCACCAAATTTCTCCCCAAATGGGAAGGCTCGTATAGGGTGCGAGAGATCTCCGAGTATCTGATCAGATGTTATCTCTGGCCCATTAAACATGAAATGGGTAAAAAGATACTACACATGAGAAGTCATCGAAAAAGTTACACTTTCAACTATAAAAGTGATCGAGACACTTGATTCTAAGTCTTCGAACCTCACAAGTTACACTTTACCTCTAAAAGTGACGAACATTATGTTGTTTCCATTAAAAGCAAGATTGATCATTTTTAAGATTATGACTTTCCTTTTGAAACTTGAAACGTTATGCTTTTCGTTAAAAGTAAAATGATTATTAATAAACTACCGAACTTTTACTTATATTTTAAAAGTATAGATTCAAGTGTTTTTATGAAAAATTGAAAAGCATTCTTTTGATTAAAGATTTCATGGTTTCTTTTCTATTATGCACATTATTGTCTTAGACTAAAAATTTGAATAACTTATGACTCAATGTTTAAGATTGTGTCATAAGGAAGAATTCAAGTTAAAGACAATTTATAATGATGCAAATTGATAAAAAGAAAGAACTTTTATTTTGATAGCTGAAATATAACATGAAAATAAGTTTCTGAAATAGGAAATGAAAGACTACAAAATGTCATGATCTAAAGGTCATGATATGACAAACTTAAAAGGGGGCATAGCTAAAGCCTCCATGTCGGTGATGGCAGTATCTCATGCCTTCATATTTGATATTATCATTCCCTCAAGGTCTTGAGTAGCAAACTCAAATTCTTGAAGCTTGGTCTTCAGTTTTGCCTTGGCATCTTGATTCTTCAAAAGCTCTCCCGAAAGCAAGGCATTCTCATGATGACGTGAAATGACCTCCGAACGTAATTCAACAACACGATGACTAAAAGCGATAAGATCTAACCTAGCACAAAAATGAGACTTGTATAGGCCAACAAGGGAAAGGTCATCAACCTTGCACCTTAGCTTATCCATGTCCTCTACTTGTAAAGAACAGAAAGAAAGACTGTGCATCTCAAGAAACAATGCTCGCAAGGTGATCTAGTGAGAATGTATAAAAGGAGGTTGCACGAATATGTAGTCAATCAAGAATCTGTGGAAACCGAACTATGAGATGCTCGAGACTTTTTTGGTTGGAGGAAGAAACCTAGAAACCCCTCCAAGGAACAAGTTCTCTGGTTGGATTGAAGGAAGCTCTAGTAGGAGCCACTTTGAAAGCAATCATGACATTCATTGGCTGCACAAATCATGGGCTTAGAAACTGCTTGTAGCTCCATGAGATCCTGGCTGTTTGGTGGATAACCGAGGTCACTAAATGGAAAGATGGCAGAATGAAGATGAAGAGAGTCAAATAAGGCGAGCCCTTCAAGGAGTAAGGGTAAATCCTTCATCTTATCAGCATGAAAAGAGAAATGAAATGACATAACAAATTGTGAAGAAAGGAATGAAAACTTAAAAGACATGTGTATGTCAACTAAGGAGAACACTCACAAGGTACCCAACTGCGAATGTGTCATATGACTCCATAAAAAGTAGAACATCAGTTGCCTTACCTAAAGAGCTAGCAACTATACCCTCCCTGTCAGGTGAGATCTCAGCAAAATCCTTTTGAAGGGGATGAAAATCAACAACAGGCTCTGAAGGATTCTCCATTGGGGGAGGAGGATTCACTACAATAGTATCATCAGTATGGGTGTTATCGGTACCCTCAAAGCTATTATGAATAGGGGAAGCCCTATCATTCCCCCTCGCCTCGGAATGAGAAAATGTTGTATGTGGGTGTGAAGATGGAGCTATACTACCCATAGCAGGACCCGAGCCCACATCAGACAAGGAATTGTTAGCTTTAAGGCTAAGTCATCGTGTGGAGAAGTAGGCTCGTCAACAATCATGGTAGGTCATTGAGGCTCATAAGTAGTGGAGCTCCTCACCTCATTCGTAGTACCCCTAACAAATCCAATGGGGACATCATCATCATCTCCTTCATCATCATCCTCGACAATCTGAAAAAGTAAGGGAGTGGTGACATTAGAAAATATGAAGGCAATCATGGCAATATCAAAGGAGATAAGTAAAAACAACATAAAGTTTCCCACAAGTTTTTTGCGTCTCTTAACCAAATTCTCAGCTGCAAGTATGCTAGAATCAACATCATCATGTGGGCGCTTTGACAAGGATTCAAGATAAGAATGGTTCCATTCGTCGTCTGCCTGATGACATTATGGTCAGTCGGACCCACGGCAAGACCTGCAGGGGAACCATCTCAGAAGTAAGAGTCGTGGGTGCTTTTGCTCTGGAGCAAGTAACTCTTATCTCCTCAACAGCAGAGGATCCCTAGGGAGGACCTCGAGGAGATACTTAAGACGAAGTTTGTAGGGGAGGACGCTTGGAGGTGGTAAAAGTACTAACCAGAGAAGTATATGAAGGATTTCGGAAGAGATTTTCTGCTGAATGAATAGGAGGAAACTTGGACATTGAGGCCTCCCGCTCAAGAAGTCTTCCACTGGTCAGCCAACTTTTTGAATGAGTGTTTAACTTAGGAAAACATAATAGCTTGGTCCACTGGAGGTGTTTAGGAGGAGAAATTGGCAATGAGCAAATCATAATATCAACTTGCCACATTTTGAGGTTGACAAGCCAGACGTTGTGCTTGCTAACAGCATAACGTCCCTCTAGAGAAGCATCAGGAATGACGAAAGGGAAAGGGTCACAGTGAGCAGTAGATAGTCTCAGAGGCTCCTATACAAATGACCTGGACACAGGGACAAAGTTATCAAGTGCCCATTCATAGTCTCCATGGCAAGCATAGTTGAATGGTCGGTACTGATCGAAGTCTAGCTTTCGCATGACTCTCTGAGTTGAATAAAGGATGGTGCCACTCATCGTCCTTAATAAAGTAGGGAAGCTCAACGACTCAGAAAAATAGGAACCAAGAGAGTGATGACCCCTACAAACTGTCGATTCCCAGGAAGGAGTGGAACTCTTTCCTATAGAAATGAGAAAGAAGACCACCATCTGGGACTATGGTGTAGGGACGAGCAATGAAAGATGAGAAATCGTCGATGTAGAGCTACAAGTTCGAAAAAGCTATTGAATCAATCCAGCAGGAGGTACGAGGAACAACGTTTGGCGATGTGAAAGGCGGTGGAAGTTTCTTCTTTCTCTTGGAGAAATGCAAGGAGGTAGAATAGCCTCGAAAACGTTTGAAAATGAAGATCTGAAGAAAGGAGCCTGGGATAAAGTAATTCACATTATACCTAAACAAATGGGGAAAGATTAATATATGAAAGAGAAATACAGTGTGAAAAGATAATAGTTACGGGAATGAGTAAAGTTAGAAATGGAAACCTTCCACTAGATTCCTTCATAGCAAGAATAGCTTCGTCCAAACGGCGATACAAAGTCCCCAAAAAGAGAGTAGCAAGGGGAACCTGCAAACTACGAGCTAACAGAGCGGCCAAACTAAACATGCATGTTGGGGGACCATCTACTGGTGAGCCAAAAAAAAATAAAACGAGATAGCCACGTGGTTAAGTAAGCAGCTAGTGGGAAAGGGCATTGTTCTCCACGAAGGGCAAGAACTGACTCACTGTGAATAGAGCTATCCCAATGACCTGGTTTATAGTCTCGAAAGAAATAACGCACTCAAGAAAGCCACGTGATCTTTTGTTGATTAGAAGTCTCGAAGTTAGGAAGGAGTTTGTCGCCTTGAAACTGTGAGGTATAGTTAGAGGCTTGCCTGAAAGCTTTTGTCAGATATGTTACACGCTCGGCATCCCTAGAAGACAAACTAGACGGACCACGTGAAATGGCGGCGACAGCAAGAAGGCTACAAAATACCTATTAAAATAAGTGCATCGCTTAAAGGAGAATTGAAATTCATAAAAGATAGAATAAAAAAAGAAATTTACTGGTAGATGGCATAAACGTCCTCTAAAGTAGGGGTAAATTCCCCCCAAGCAGTAACAAAGGTGCAAGTAGAGGAGTATTAACGAGAAAGCAGCAAAGTAAGGGTATCATGGTCCTACTGAATGCGAAAGTCCTAGCACAGCTGAGCCAACAGACAATACTAGTATCCTCAAGCATCCTCACATGTCTGGAGTTTCCAAGGATCTCATCGATCTGATGCTGCTATCCTTGGAGGCGGCTGCAAGAGGCGATTGCAAGAGTCGGATAGGAAGCGGACCAAATTGAAAGGATACTCATGTTTCTCGATACATATGCGGGAAATACTATCAGAACGGGAGAAACTAGCCCGACTTTCGTAAGCCGCAGCGTATAGAAATAGGCCTTCCTTATCAGAAGGTGGAAAAGTCAAACAATCGTAGTTCTTTACACGATCCCAAAAAACATCAAGTTGCCCATAGAAAGGAGGTTTTTCCCATTCTGTGAGGAAGGAGATCTCCTTGGTAGTTTTTGGGTCCGTAGAACGTTCGTTAGAATTATCCAGCAACAATAGATACCCAATATGAGAACTCTACGTGACAAAAAAAGAAAGAGAACACATTTGAAATAAAGTACTTCCCATGATGAAAAGAGAAGCGGTGAATCCCGACTCTGAGTAATGAGGTTGCCTTGAGAAGGATCTCTCTTTGAGAATATCCAGTGAAAAAGAAGTCCAAATCTCAAATGAGAAAACTTAGTTCGGAGAAGAGAGATTAAAGACACCTGAAAAGAAGAAAAACAAATGAAAAAGAGACAAAAATCCTAGGGTTTGCCCCTTAGGGTTCAGCCCCCTAGGGTTCGACTACCTAGGGTGGTCCCACCTTCTTACATCGGTTCCTCTCGTGGTTCATCATTTGATCGTTAGAACAGAATGTTGCCTTGTGGTTTCAAAGGTATAATCTTTTTTTAGAAATATCTGAGGGAAAAAATTGAGATACAATCAAGGTGATGAGGCTCGAAAAACAAAGATCAAAGTTACCTGAGAAAAGAAAAAAAAAACAAGCAAGAAAGAACCCAAGCATAAGAAGTCATCCAAATAAAATGAGAAGAAAAGTCTGAAAATATGGGAAGAGACCAAAAACCCCTAGGATTCGGCCACCAAGGGGGTTGTCCCCTCTTACCTTTTGTCTCCCTCTAGTTTGTTAATCGATTGTCCGGAATGGATACTTCTTCGTTATGGAAAAAAAGCATAATCTTTCTTTGAGAATATTCGAGAAAAAACAAAAATCCAATTAAGGTGAAGTGGCCCGAAAAAGAAAGATTGAAGTCACCTAATAAGAAGAAGAAGAAGAAGAAGAAGAAGATATGAGAAACCATACGAGTAAATAAGAGAAGGAGAAGGAGAATAAAAAATTGGAGGAGGCCATGAAACCCCCGGTTTGGCTCCTAGGGTTCGGCCACCAAGGGGGAGGTCTTCTCTCACCTTTGTTTGCCCCGACTTGTTGAATGCTCGATTGATTTTTGATGTCTCTTCTTTGAAGAAAGAAAGAAAATTTGAGGAAGAAAGAAATTTCAAAGAAAGAAAGAATATGAATAGCTTAGGATGAATACATAGTGTTCCAAGTATGCTTGCAAGAATTATGGAAATAAATAATCAGTTCTTAATATTGGAAGGATTTGATTTAGTTTCCAAGATAAGATAAGATTTGATTTGATAAGATCTTATTTTATTTGATAATATTTAATTTTTATATTTGATTTGATTCACCTTAATTTAGTTTTCAGAAAATTAAGGAAACAATGAGATTGAGCAAGATTTAAAATATTTGCTGGAGATTACACAAGACATCCTATGAGGCTCAGCCCCCCTAGGGTTCGACCCTTAGGGTTCGCCCCCTATGGGTTCCCTCTCCTAAGGACTCCATTTTTGGAGGCTTTCAAGATTAAGCTCCGGAAATAGTTCAGAAAATTAAAGTGGGACTCAGAATTTGAAAGTGTTGTGCACATTCGTCACTCAAGAGGCACGACTCACGTGCATGGACCAAATGTGGGCCCAAGTATAAACTAGGGTTCACATGTGACCTAAAACATTAAATAAAAAACAAAAAGTCAGAAATAAATGAACAAAACAAAAATAAATGAATGAGACAGATAATAAATGAACAAAAGAGGGAACACCTAGGTTTTGGCCCCCTAGGATTCGGCCACCCTTAGGTGGTCTCACCCTTATGATAAATTTCAATGATGACTTCCCCGATTGAACTTGATTTGAACTACCGAAACAAAACAAAGACAAAAACAAGAAAAACGAACGGAGAAGGAACAAAAAAACTGAGGTGACCCCCTAGGCACCCTAGTTTTCAGCCACCCTAGGGGTTGGCCTCCTAGGGGGCACACCTCTTCATACTCTTGAATGACGTGTTGGACAAGCTTTGAGTAGTGCAATGACTAAATAACAAACTCGAACCAAAGAAGAGGCAATAAAACTTGTGAGGGTAGGAATGGTTTTCCTTTAATCCTCCATGACAAGAGAAGCTTCTTACAAGGTCAAGAATTATGAGAAAATGATGAAAATTGAGCAAGAAATGCCAAGGCAAATGAAGGGGATCAAAGGAGGCACAGACCTAGGGTTTGGCCCCCTATGGTTCGGCCACCCTAAGGTTCGGCCCTCCCCCTTAAGATTTAGTCCCTAGGGCATGGCCTCCCTAGATTCATGCCAAGCCCCTCCGAAGTTTCTGAGGATGAGATCGAATGACATGTTTTTCAGATAAAAAAAGAAGAACGAAAATGCATAAATTGAACAATAAAGACCTTGAAATACAACTTGAGAGATGCCTTCATGAGTCCCGAGGTAGAAGGATTACAGAGGTAACTCGTTTTGGGAAATGATTGAGGGATTGGATTGGCAGCTAGAAAAATAGGACGATTTGGGCATTTCTTTGGTAACTAAAAGTATTTCTAGAATTTCACATAAGGTCACATGCCAGGCACATGACCCAGACATGTGTCAGGCACATGATCACTTATCAAGAAACTCTATAAATACTCCTCCATTTCAGTAGAAGGGACTTTTGGATTCTTTCTAGACCCAAGTCCCACGAGAAAGCTATTTCTCTCTAAGAGTTCTGTTGCGTGTTACTAGAGTAACTACCTATCTGTTCTTCTCCTCTCTTCAATTCTTCAATCATCTTCGTACTCTTCGTAGGTTGCTCTCCTCCTCAATTCGCACAAAACCCTAATTCGAGCAAGGTACGATTTCCTTGCCTATAACTTATAATCTATAATTTTACAAATATCAATATTTTAAATTCGTATTGAATGCTCAAAACATCACATTTGCACTAAATTATTTATAGGTTAATCAACTTACTGATGCAACTAAAATCTTATATGAAAAACTCCGTCATTTCATTTTAACACGCATATAAATCTACATTGGTCTACCTCATTTTAACACGTGGCATACCGCATTCCCATATCAATTCCATGAGTCGAAATGAATTACGTTTGTCCTGCAAAGGCAATAGATTATGTAACATACCTAGTTCCCGTATCAATTCCATGAATCGACATAAAATGCATTCCAATTAATATTAACCTGGAGAGGCAAAAGTTCAGTCTTCATTTGCTGGCTTACTTCACACTCTTACCAAAATTTGAAATTCTGTTTGCATATTTAGCTAACAAAACAGTAGCCTGAACATTCTCTATGTCACATTGTCTCCTAAATGCCTCCTGCATGCATCTCAGTCATCAGCTGTTGTTTCAAGTTCCATCCTAGCCAATGTAAATCACTCCACTGCATCTTAAAACACCTTGTTTATAAGTATTGACACCATAGGGATTTGGTTCCACTAGACATTGTGAAATCAGTTCCCGAGCAATTCCATTCCCTTCACAACTCTTAGCCATTTCTTCCAGTAGGTATGACTGCAGTAATATCTGAACATTGAGAATCTGAATTATTAGGCCCTATATTAAGCTTTTTCTGCACTCTTACCACAAATTTCTTTCACTATTTTCTCCGTTCTCTTATGTTCTCTTTTGAATGAAAACCCTCTCTCTCTCTCTCTATATATATATATATATATATTCTTCTCCCTTCTCTTCTATTCTCTTTTGAATGAAAATCCTATATATATCTTTAGACCATATATGCCCGATCCATGAATAGCAAGTTAGACTTACATTCATGTGAGAAAGACCCATATGAAAATAACAAATATCCATGTGAAAATAACAATTCCTTTATTGTTTTTGGAAACAAGAACAACTAGAAAGGAAGCAAAGAATGCAATCTTAACACAAAATTCAGACGTGAAATTCCAACCAAGAGAAATAATAAATTAAACTAATAATTTCTATAATTATAAATACTTAAGTAATACAAAAATTTGTTCTGAATCGACATATCAGGGAGCTCCGGTAACTATTTCACCACAAAAAGGCTTTCAACCTCTCCCTTTTTTCTTTATCCCGCCTTCCAACTCAAGCCTAAGAAGCTCATTGTACAGTAGAAAATACAATTTACATGTCTACTTACATTATCTAAACATTAGATGGAAGCTTGAAATCGAGCATCTCCCTAATATTTAACCGTATAGAAGGTCCCATCGATGAGCATACATGTGCACTTTTCCAGTATACTCCTTTTGCACCAGAAGGCTTGTTTGATTCTACTGATTTCTACCATATCAAAGAATTAAGTATATTAAAGATCGCATTTAGAGAATTAATTGCAGACGGTACAAAACGAGACGGAGAGAGAGAGAGAGAGTTAGAGAATATACCACTGCTGCAAGCAAGTTTATAAGAAGATCTTCCTCGGAAAAATCAGCCTTTCCAAATGGCAAGTGGACAATCCCAGTTTTATCTGCTCGGTATTCAACTTTTCCCTTCTTGAATTCGTCTATAGCCTGCAGCACATATGATCCTGTTTAACTTGTACTATATTCTGAAATGCGACTGACTCATAAACGAAAGCATAGGTCAACGGCAAGTATAATTTTTTGATAATACGACAATCATAATAACTACAATATCTATCCTTCTTTCTATTACACCCTCCGTCCCACAAAAGATGTCCAAAGTACAAAAAATTTGTCCCGCAAAAGATGTTTAAAATACACAATACACAATACAAATTCAAAATGTTATACAAAGACTTATATTCTCAAAGTACTTAAGGTCCGCTCCTTTTAGGAAAAAGAAAGAATCATTTTGTACTTACGTGGGGTCCGCTATGGATAAAATTAGAACCTATTACTAATCTCTCCTCTACTTCGATTATGGATAAAATTAGAACTTATTACTAATCTCTCCTCTACTTTGATTTTTCTTAGTTTGTGTGAAAGATGTACTTGAGACATCTTTTATGGCATAATGGCACGGAGGGAGTAAAATTCTTTACATTAGCCAATTTGTGAGTGTCGCCTAAAAAATAAAAGAATTACTAGAAAGTAACTATGCGGGAGAAGTGAAACCAAAAACTCAAGTATGCTGCAGAAATGAAACTATAATACAAAATCCTTCAGATATAGGATCACAAAAGTTATACTAGTACTGTACATATATTAAACAAGGTGAAATGGAGTTTTTTTAGAGCATACCTGAGGTATATTGGTAGTGACAGTACCAGCCTTCGGATTTGGCATGAGTCCTCGAGGTCCTAGAATCTTTCCTAGACTGGCAACCTGATGCATGTAAAACGAATATCCAAACAAGAGTCCAGCACATAAATATCTACTCCGGCCAAATGTTTAGAAACCTCATGTAATACAACATATACGTTTGGAAAACCCGAATCAAACTTATCACAGCCCAAAGCAGATAAAATGGTAAAATAGAGAAAGAGAAAGTAAAGGATAACATACTTTTCACCACATTTGAATATTAATTCAGGTTTTTATGTTGGATCAATTGTGGGAAAAAGAAAAAAAAAAAAGAAGGGGATTTTGTTATTCAAATATTTATATATTTGTATTTATTGGTGGAGAAGTGAGAAGTATTCATTCTCGACAGTTATCCATAAATGACATCTAATATTTAAATTTCAATACCCTTAAAGAAATCTTTTTATATAGTTTCTATTTGATATTCTCTTCACTTATCAAAAAGATATGTCCTTCAAAGAATCAAAAAAGCTAAATGTCCATCTTAACAACCACATTTGCATGACAAATCATCAACAAACTGATGCAGTTTTTATTTAATATCTGGCATATGAACCTAAACCTTTGGTTTTCTTGTTTACAAAATAATCTAAAGCACAGGATTTGCATAAGAATAAAGTGCTCCTAGACATCAAAAATTTGGCGGTGAACATAAAGACATCTCTACAATTGTCATGACAAAATAATCGACACAACACCTTTGGCATCATATCAGGTGTAGCAATTAATTTGTCAAATTCCATGAGTCCTTCTTTAATCTGTTGTATCAAGTCCTCTCCACCAACCAAATCTGCTCCTGCATTTTTAGCTTCATCGAACTTTTCACCTGTAGAAATTTGAATACAACATTATGAGCCCAACAAGCTGGCAATTTTAGCAATTTTCTTGAATGTTTTTTACATTTTATAATGAAACTTAAGCAAATGCACATTAAAAGAGGTGAGAAGAAAGCTTGAGAGAGAGTATTATCATCTCTTTAGCATATTCATATTCATCATTGTGATTCATCACATAAAATGGAAATACATGCTCTTCTCATTTGTACACTATTAGATATGCTTTTAACCTACACCCAAAGGCTTATCCTACACTCAGTGTCATGCAAATGACATGAGAAGGATATAACCAAGATGCTCTATAGTTTAACTAAATAAACAAATTTCCCTAGGGTTGCTCATAACAAATTACTCCCTCCATTTCCAAAAATATAAGATCATTATTAATTTATAGAAGTCAACTTGAGACTTTTTCAAACTTAAAACTGACATAAATTCATTTAATTTTAGTCAATGTAATGATGAATATTGTTAACTATCTAAAAAGTACGACTAATTATAATATTTATTGTTTAGTAATCTTTAATGAATCTTATTAATTTTGAGTTTGAAAATTTTTCAAGTTGACTTTCAAAATTCAATAATGATCGGAAATACTATTTATTGCAATTGAAATTTTAATGGATGTGTGTATATACATATGTTTATATGTTTTTATTTTATGTATATAAATGAATTTATTTTATATTTAAATATGCGTCATATCCTCGAATCTCCATTTTTGAGATTTTCTGAACTTTCGTACCCTGTATGGCAGAATCCTTGCTTCTTCTTAGCTTTTCACATGCTCTGTGGATGGTAAACTAAGTTTAGAAGTCAAAGTTCAAAGTTTCTATTATTTTGAAGACGTACTTCTAGATGAGATTTAGCTAGTAGCTTTTACAAGTTTGAACAAAACCATAAAGGAACTTCAAAATGAATATTGGTGAATTTCCTATGACTTGCTTGATTATGTTCTGCTCCATTATTCATTTGTTTTTCTGTTCATTTCTTCTACCAAAAGATCCCATTGATAAAGTTCAAAAGTACAAGGAATCCTCTGACTACTAAAAGAATGCTGAAATAAAACATGGACTGTTTGCTTTCATTTATAAATCCCAATCGCAAATGCTAACATTAATAAATAAGATAAAAGAAAGTCAATTATCTTTGAAATTCAAGGTCTCCAATCAATCCTGTATATTTCAGGTTACTGTAGTCGTACATCAATTGATGTTGATTCTTTGTACTCTCTAAACTATTAACAAGTCACCGAGATCAATTGCTATTATGATTTTCACTTATACAACCCTCTCTTTCCCCACAATCAGTCAAATTAAAATTTAAGCATTTTTCCTATCTGACATCACGTTAATTCTCGCTTAGAAATGTAATTACCTTGAGTGAGAACAGCCACTTTTACAGTCTGCCCAGTTCCTTTGGGCAAATTCACCTACAGTGAATGAATTAGATACTTAAAGAAATTAATGTAGCATGAAACAGTTTACAAACTTTGAACTTATATGAATCATATAGTTAGAAAAATTAATTGTATCAGGAAACAGTTTACCTACTTTGAATTTATGTTTCTTAAAAAGAAAAAAAAAATGTTTAAAAACCTTACAGTTGCTCTAAGCTGTTGATCGTTATATTTCGGGTCAATGTTAAGCCGGAAATGAGCTTCGGCAGTCTCGACGAACTTCGTTTTTGCCATCTCCTTGAGTGATGATATTGCTGTTTTTAAGTCGTATTCTTTCTTGTTTTCCCTCAATTTTTGAATTTCCAAGAATCTTTTAGACCTAGTCTGGTCATCCCAAACAAAAAGAAAAAAGACAACTGAATATATGAACTTATGATTAACTTCAACAAAGCAAAAGAAAAGGAGAAGAGGGCATTTTAAAAGTATGAACTAAACAATAAAATAAATAAAGAAAAAAATGTGATCCAGAAAAGGAAAAAAAAAAAGTGGAAGATGATCAGATTACAGAAATGGTGGATTCTAAATTAAAATGAGTACATGTCACCCATGCAATTTCACTGGAAATCCACAAGTCCCTGTCCCACTTCTTGTAATGTATAAGGAACTAAGTAAACTAATAGCATATATTCGTGATAAACAAATTTAAAAGATGAAAATAAGCCAGCAACACTATATATGCATACACATACAAAGACTAAAACTAGTTATAAGGTTCTGCAAATTTTAAAAACTCCAAGACTGTATTGCAAGAATGGACTCCCCCACTTTGATAATTTGATTGAGATTTTGAATTGGAAAAAAGTGAGGAAAGGTCAAAAGCTTTCAATTCAATTCCAATTCCAGGACCAGTATTTAGTCAATTCAAAAAATTCAAATAAATTAACCCAAAGACTTTGGGTGGTTTAAACGGAACACTATATACATAGAGAGGAATGATCCCTGGCCAACGTTAGCTGGGATAAATTATCTAGTCGACTCATCTTCTAGTGTCTAGTGGCAATTGAATGGTTGCAAATAAACAAATCACTTAAGAGTATGTCCAATTGTTTGGCAGACGATGCAAACAATAGTGTGTATGGCTGTAAAGACCAATTTGCCTTTGGGTTGTAAAATATGGAAGGGTAACTTGGTCTTTAGAATTGTCCGCTCAATTGGATGAAGAGAGAGAGATCAAAAGTAAGCTTTAGGCTTTACTCGGAACCAAGATCCTGAAGAGAACAAATGGGATATGTAAGTGATTGTAAACTATTAAGTGGTTTGGTTCAAGGATCTAGGATGTTGCATCAAGTGAATTATATGTCCCACTTTCCTCTTTACTTTGGTGATTGATATCTTAAGTAGGATGACAAGCAAAAGCAAAAAGGTAGGTTTGATAGAGGTAGCCGTTCCATAGCCACAGTTGCATTTGCAACCAATGTGGGACTATTCCTTACGGTCTAATATGGAATTCGCATCAATACACCCACCTTGCAAAGTCGACGTCATCGATACTGGCCCGACGCCCCACCTTGCAAAGTCAATGTCCTCATCGGCACATCTACCAAGATATGGTGGCTTCATTTTAGCGATACTGACCGACGCCATTTTCACCTATCAGTATTTTAATCTAGTCTCTAGATAACCCTTTCTACAGATCGCCCCATTTATGAGTCCCGACTTGCAAGTAGGGCTCTCAATAAAAGCACCAATGATATAAACTTTAGCCCCTTTGACCCACCTTGAAAAACTTGGCTAACCAAGGGGAGAGGCTAAGGCCTATATCAACCCACACCAAGTTGCATTTGCAACCGATATGGGACTATTCCTTACAGTCTAGTATGGAGTTTGCATCATTTACCCCAGCCACATTGGTCAAGGAGCATGTACAAGCAATGTGAAACTTACAGAATTGAAAGATTACAAACATCAACATCATCAGCTACTAAAATTCTGGAATCAAAATCAAGAACAAGGAGTTCAAGCAAAATCATCTAAAAATCAGCAATCGCAAACAATGACAATGTTCATCGCCCTATAATTCTGGAATATAAAAATCAGCAATTGGAAACAATGACAATGTTCATGACCCTATAATTCTGAAATTAGAACATAAATATCAATTCAAGCAAAACCCATTAACCAAATCAACTTTATACACCTAAAATTCATCAAAACAACAGCAGTGAAAACAAAATTAAAAAATGACACATACCCTGTCTCTCTTGATAGGCAATGCAGCTTTCCCTTTCTTGGATTTTGTGGCCGGTGTTGTAGAACCAATACCACTTTCCACCGCCCCATCTTCCTCTTCCATAGCTACCTCGGCAGCCACTGCAGCAGCAATAAGCTTGTTGTGGGCCGAAACATTGAACCAATTGACTGATTTTATCTGTCTACACTGTAAAATCAATGGGTAGAAAGAGAAATTATTGAGAGAATTAAAGAAAAGTGACTTGGGTTTGAAGGAGAGCGAAGATGAATATAGCTCTTGGGAAACGGCGTAGGATAGCGTGAGAGTAGAGGGCGTAGTTGAAGAAGCCATTGTTGTGTTTGGGTTTCAGCTTTCCAAATTTCTGTTATAGCTATGTCTATCCAAATATATAAATTGAATGAGGATAAGATAATAAACGGTACTGTAAAATTAAAACTGTAGACGATTGTTGAGGTTTTCGAAAGTGCTCCATATGAAAAAATATAAAAAATAAAAAAAATAAAAGTAAGAGAAAAAAAAAAGTAAAAACAATTCAAATTTGCCATTAGTGACATTGACGGGTTATTTTTATGTTTTATTCTAATCTACTCTACTAAACGAGTATTTTTATGTTTTATACGGATAGATTTCACCAAATGACATATTTATCACTTATTTTATGTACCTTTGTTCATTTTTTTAGGAACAAAAAAAATTATACTTTTAGTCATCTTTTAACGATGGAGAGAGTAATCAAACAATTGCAAATGGAGATAGTGCAGTCTATAAGAATACGTTGTACTCTATTTTATATGGAGAGACTTAATTTATAATCCTTTGTTATATCAGTACTATATAAAAAATATAACTTGTTTTTATAAAATGTCCAATCTATATATGTTTTTTTTTATAATTCCTTAGATAAATTAAGCGAATTTTTTAAAAATAATGTTAGGGGTCTCAAATATGTCTCAAATGACATGATATTAATTATTTTAGTAATAATTTATAACATAGTCAATCACATGAGATCTATTTAACTAATGTTATAACGACACATTATTTAAAATATTTTTTTAAGACTAAAAATTTAAAATCTCTAACATCATTCATTCTTAAACAATGATCATATATGTGTAATTACTTCTGGAACGTGTTTATGACTTTTGGGCTTTTGCCCTCCAATACAGCAAAATAAATAAATAAATAAATAAAAGTCGGGATCATGATCCAATACTCCCAAGTCCCCCACATTTGATTGACGTCTATCTTATTCTTAAAAATATGCAAGTAGGGATCACTATTTTTGAAAGAAAATAATATATATATATATATATATATATATATATATATATAATGTATTTACGTAGAGTTCACGGTTAATAAAATGAGAATTTTATTGATCATCTCTCCTTAACTTCTATTTTTTTTAAAAATTATATAAAAAGTATACCTAAGATATCTTTAATAGGACAGGTTAATTGATGTATTGGTTACTGTACTAGAGGTCAATTTTCATTGTGTTTATCGAATATTTTTTTTGTTACAAACGCATTACTATACTCGAAAAAAATTATAAAATGATCATTAATTAATATTTCGTCCAAAAAAGTGAACAGAAGTGCTTAGCAGACTAACGATTAACATGTGTTAATTACGTGGCAGATGAGATCCTCTCTTATGTGGATCAGGAGGGAAATTTCCCTCTAATTATATTGGCCCCATCAATTAACCTCGCTACACAAAACATTTGATAAAAAAAAAAAATTCAAGCCGAAGATCATTTAAGCGATTTCGTCGGAGAGATTTCTGAGATTTCTGAGAGATTTGTGAGGTTGGTTGAAGAAGAAATCTAGTTTGTCTGCAGGTAAGTGAAATCTACTCTCAATTTCTTCCTATCTAAGTTTTAGGGTTTAAGGAAAATTGGGGGGTTTTGATTTTTTGAAATTTATTAGATGTAATTAGTAATTTCTAGATCAAATACCCTCTAAATAGTTAGTAATATATAGATAGCCTTCAATTCATGTTTGTACTCAATTTGGTGGTCTCGGTGGTCCTCATTTGTTGTTTTCTTGTACATAATTTAGATGGTTAAATTATTTGATAGTGGTCTTGCTTACACATGTTAGGTTAAGTATAAAGTATTCTCTTGTGGCCCTATCTTGTCTCCCATTCTATGTATTTGCATATGTTGGCAATGTAGTGTCTCTTTGTAGTTATAATTCTTCATTTGTTTGTAGCTTTATTAATTTGATTCTCCTAGGACGTCTCTTGTGAAACTGAATATATATTATGGTGGGAAGTTTAAGGATCTACGAGTATATCAGTATGATGGTGGTATTACAAAAACACTTAAAATTGATGTTGATTATCTTTGTCCACAAATAATAGAATCTATGGCTAAACATTTTAAATATCATAAGGACTTTATACTTAACTATAAAGAAAATGGGCTTCCAATGGCACAAGGCTTTAGAAAACTGAATGATGATGAAAGTATTAGGGCATTGCAAGTAACCTCTATATGTTATGATTATATTGATTTATATGTTGATCATGGGGATAATATTCTAGAGTATAATGAAGAGAAAAGCCATGAAAATTAAATTAAAGGGGCTAATAGTGAATGGGCTAATAATGAAGGAGCTAATGATGAAGGAGATTTAGCTTTGACTTCTGATGACAGTGATGGGTTTAGTACTAATGAGAAGTATATTGAGGCTAAAAAGAAGTCAATGGAATATAAAAGGGAAGTGAAAAAGAAAAGGGAGTCTAATGCATTAGAAGATACATATAAGTTAAATGAGAGTGAACATGAGAGTGATAAAGAGAGTAACAGTGGCACTAGTAATGAGAATGAAAATGCTCACCTCAATTCACTTAATTCACCTCAACGTGAACTAAAAAAAGAAGCTGAAAATGAACATCAACCTCCAAATATAGATGAAATTGTTACAAATAGTGAAGATGATGATTATAATGGGGATGATAACAGTGAAGACAATGGTGGGCAGTGGAAAAGTGAAGATAAGGATAGTGACAAGCATTATACACCAAGTGAGGAGGAGCAGGAGGAGATGGAAGTTATAGTTAGGGAGAGGAAGAGGAAAGTAAAACTTAAGTTTCAAGTTATACCTTTTGACCCTAACACAAAAAGAAAATATATTAAGTTTAGTGTTGGCCTGCAGTTCAGTTTTAAAGAACAGATGAAACAAGTTATTAGGAATTATAGAATTGACAAGGGTAGGACAGTTAGATTCAAAGTAAATACTAGGAAGAGGTTTCAGATTATGTGTCAGCCTGGATGTCCATGGAACATGTGGATTGGCACTGTTGGAGACTCTGATACTTTGCAAGTTAAAAGAATTTAATAATCTTCATACTTACATAAGGGCACTACAAAATAAGTGTGTCAATACTAACTAGCTTGTAGACTTTTATGGAAACAGGATTAGAAAAAAAATAGATTAGAAGTTAGTTGATATGTAAGATGAAATAGCTAGAAATTAAAGGTAAATATGCCATTGACAAAGTATCAAAGGGTAAAGAAAATGGCTTTGAAAAATATTGGTGAATTGTTAAAGACACACTATGAGAAAGTCTGGGATTATGATGCTCATTTGATAAAGAGCAATAAAAAAACACAGTTGATATTAAGGTTAGAAGAGACAATTCAGAAAACATGCCTCAGTTTTAGAGGTTTATGTATGCTTTGAAGAACTGAAAAGGGGATGGTTGACGGGTGTAGGCCTATCATAGGCATAGATGATTGTTTTTTGAAGATTGTGGTTAGGGGAAAACTGTTGTCTGTTGTTGGGAGAGATGGTACTAACCAAATGTACCCAATAGCGTGGGTTATAATATAGAATGAGAACAGGGATAGTTGGGGATGGTTTCTGCAGTTGTTGCTGGGAGACTTGGAAGGTAATGATGGTGTTGGTTGGACCATTATAAGTGACCAGCAAAAGGTAATTACTTGTCTTAATTTTATTTTGTTTTACATAAATTTTATTTAAATATAATTGTCATATATGCACCCACCGACTACTTCATTTTCTAGTCTGTGGTTATAGGGTTTGGTTCCAGCAGTTAGGGAGTTACTTCCTTATTATGAGCACATAAATTGTGATAGACATATTTATGCAAACTGGAGGAAGATATTCCCTACTCAAGCCTTGTAGTTTGTGTAAAGTCCAGGAATTTTCAAAACATTGTATCAAATTATTTTGATAGATAAAATTCATTTTATATAATTTTATGAATTTAATTGGACTCCTATAAGAATTTTTAATTATAGGTCCAATAATTTTCTTACATAAAAGGGGCTCACTAATAGTTGGGATAAATTAGTAAGTTAACCCTAAGGATTTAATTTCAAGAAAATTGGGAAGAAAATTTATAAATGAATTCATTTCACTATTATCGGATTTAAATAATTCAAACAGGGAATTATTGTTGAAATGAAAATTTTAATTAATTAATCGAATTAGTTATTAATTTAAATATTAGAACATAAGGGTATTAATTTAATAGACCACATTTCCTTCATTTGGGCTGGACCCATTTTCCTTTTATTTTATTTGGGCCAAATTTCCTTTTATTTCCTATTAGGCCACTTTTATTTAACTCATCCGACCCAACCCTATTGGGTTGAGCCCAATCCTTTTCCTGCCGGGTTGAACCATTTCCTTTCAGCCGGGTTGGATCCGTTTCATTGTGGAGCAACCAATTGTAGCTTAATTGAGGAAATCAGAAGGTAATAGGGATAACCGAGCAAAAGGGGGAAATCTAAGCCTAGACCCAAACCTTTCAATCGGACGGGACAGGAGAGAGAAGGGGATTCGAAGCCTCGATCAAATCGGACGGGGCGTGAGCAGGTGACGGGAGGGAGAGTCGCCAGGCGTGCGCCGGCGACAGCGTAAGCGACCAGCGGGCGAAACGGGAAGGGATATCGACGACCGCAAGGCAACCAATCGGACCAGGGGTTCCAGAAATCCGGCGAGTCGACCGACGGGACCACGCGGCTCGAGGTGCTGACCGAACCCAACTAGGAAATGATGAGAATCGCCAATCGCTGCCCCCTTTCTACCGACGGTCAGTGGCCCAGTTAATTGGGGGTAATACCCAGTTAATTGGGTAAACGATTTTCTATAAATTGGCACCCAAACCCTAAACCCAATTTCAGTTTTGGTGAATACAACTGGGAGCGAGCCAAACAGAGAGAAATCAGAGAAGAAAAAAAAAAGAGAAAGGAAAATTCGAAGGGGGGAAACTACTGTGGATGTCTGCCGGCTTGATTTCCTACTTTGGGAGAAGGAGAAGGACGGCAACTAGGACCCCAATTCGACTCAATTCAATTTTAAGGTATAACAATGGTTAAGTGTTACACCAAGCTACTGTGATGGTTTCATGATTGGTTTTGTCTTATTTTTTTTTTCTTTCTTGTCTCTCTCTGTACTTGGAATGGTGTTGTTCCTTTATCTTGGGTTGTATTGTGTTAATGGGAACTCTGATATAGCAGAACCTTAAGGTTCGGACAACACGATTGTGCATAAGAAATAGGTAGTATTGGGTTTAACACGCCCAACAGGTGTTTGATGTAATGTCTGAGCCAGGTTGTGTTTTCGTTGGGTATTCAATGCACAGTCAATACACATTGTTTATATAACAATCAAATTTTAGTTTATTGCATAATGGTATCTTGGGTGTTCACCAAAAAATTTAATCCAGTATGTCATGAATCTGTTGGTAGTTTCCTATTGGGTTTGAACAAGGCTCTATTTGGCTTGAAATCTAATTTCAGGGAATCATTCTATTGTGTGACATGGTGGCTGCTGAGTTCATGGCATGCCTATAAAGGGATGAAAATAGGATTACTGCTCTTAATGATATTATGCAATAACTGAATTATTTTCTAAATGGGTTGCTTAGTTCATTAGCTTATTCAACTATGGTAACTAACAAATGAAGACTTTTTAAATTAGTGTTATTAGTTAACTATGATCAAGAAGTAAACTAAGGACAATAATTATTTGACTATTATGTAATTAATAGTAACTAATGCTATTGGATGAATTATTAATTATTTTGTGAATTAATAATACACTAATAAACAATTATTTATTATTTAAAATAAATAATTATTTATTATTTCGCAATAAACAATAAATAAAGATAATAAATATCTAATTACTATAATTAAGTATGAATAAACTAATTATCGCTTAACTACTAATCAAGTATGAATTAAGTTAATAATTTAATTATTTGCCAGTAAGTATTTAATTATTATTTAATTAACATTAAATAATAATTAAGTATGAATAAGATTAATAAAATAATTATTTATTATTTATCAATGAATAATAAATAAGGATAATAAGTATTTAATTATTATTTAATTAATATTAAATAATAATTAAGTATGAATAAGATTAATAAAATAATTATTTATTATTTATCAATGAATAATAAATAAGGATAATAAGTATTTAATTATTATTTAATTAATATTAAATAATAATTAAGTATGAATAAGATTAATAAAATAATTATTTATTATTTATCAATGAATAATAAATAAGGATAATAAATATTTAATTATTATTTAATAATAATTAAGTATGGATAAAGGTAATAAATATTTAATTATTATTTAATCCTAAATAATAATTAAGTATAAGTAAAGTTAATAATTATTTAAAGGTACTAAATATTTAATTATTATTTAATTAATAATAAGTAGGTATGAATAAAGCTAATACGGATAACAATTACTTAATCATTAATGAAATAATGATTAAGTATGAGGGAGATTAATAAGTTAATTATTTTTTGCCCTTAATAAATAATGATAATAAACACTTAAGGATTATTTAATAACAATTAAGTGTGTGTAGAATTAATACAGTAAGTATTTAATTAACATTGAATAAGGGACAAGGTTAATAATTACTAAATTACCCCTAAGGTAAATGGTAATTAAGAGTAAATCAACTAAATAATTGATCAATGGTTTTCTGTTATCTTTAAACCAAAATAAATTTATTTTATAAATAATAAATAAGGATTGTTAAACCATACTTAGATACAATTAAAGGTAATAAATTGAGTACTCAAATGATAAACAATCCTAATTAGCTATCATTTATGGTAACTAAATGTAGGTGGTGAATTTTTACCTGCTAAGTAAAATATATAGCAAGGTGTGCCAATATGCCACCATGTCATATTAATTGATAAGTCGATTTTATCCAATGATAGGTCACTCAAGATCAATTAAGTAAAGCTAGAATTTATCCGTAGCTGAGCAAACAGGCAAGTTCCTAACCCTAAACTTCTTACATTATTGCAAGTTCTTCTTTACTCAACTTTTACATTGAGCAAATTTCTAAGCCTTATGCACTATTTCTAATTCGTGCAAAAAGGTATATATATACTGTTGCAAGTTATTCTTTAAGCTTGAGTTTTTATCTCCAAGCATGCCTTAAGTGGTCTAATTACTTTCAAAATTATTCCACATTTGTATATTTATTGACATTCGCACTCGTGCATTTGAAATTCGTATATTTAAATTCAGGAATTTATAAACCATTCATGGTTAAGTCTGAACCCTTGTTCGGTCAGACAAATATGTGAGAATTTATAAAAGCTATCTGAACCAATCAATGGTAAGGATTCTTAGACTGTATGAACACCCCTTTATTTATAGGGGAGTACCCCACGTACCGTATATAAGGTACAAATAGCAGAATTAAATGTTATGCATATACATAGGGTACGCGAGGCTGATCCCCTCAAGTACGTTATTCTGTAGCCAGTAACCAGAGGGTCAACCAGCTATTGACTCCTTTGGAAGTTATCGTTCAAAGTCTATTTGACTATCAATTGTTCTAAAAGCAATTATTGTTCTTGCTTCTGATTTTTCAAATGTTGAAATTCCTTAATATCCCTTCATCATGATATATCCTTATTGTCATACTTTAAACTTGCTGGGCAAACTCGTTGCTCATTCTTGCTATATCATGATCTCATTGCAGCTAAACCCGAGACGTCAGGGAAGAACAAAGGGAAGGAAAAGATGAAGTGATAGACTTCATGTAGCAGGAAATAAAATTATGTGTAGTTAATTACTGTAATGTAATTTAATCCCTGATAGTTATTAGGGTACGGATTGTGTATGTGTTTAAGGTTATTTGTATTCTGGGACTAGTAACACCTTGTAATGAACAACGTATGTTTATTTTATTCCGCATTTTAGTTACCATATGTTGTTAGAGGTGAATGTTTGTATTGGATCGTGATGACCGGATCCGGGTATTGGAGACCCGAATTTGGGGGCGTCACAGGTTGGTATCAGAGCTGTAGGTTATAAACTTTAGGATCGCGAAACCTAGGGTATAACCTTCATAGTAAACTCGTATCGAGTGTTAGGAGATAAATCAAGGAGATTTATCATATGTGGTTTTGATGAATTGGGGAATTCATCGAGTCGAGTAGTACCCAATGAAATATAATTTCATTTTTTCAATGAATATATTTTATTGCTGTACTAACGTTAGTTTTTGTGTGTTTGTAGGATGGCTGCCGTAGGGGAGACTAGTGGAGTCCGAGAGGAGGAGATATTTACGGACATACCAGTAGTTTCGGAGCAACTGGTGGGCTATGCTCCTACTGCCCTAGGATTGCTACAGGAGGAGTCCGAGTCGGAGGAGGACTACCAGAGGGAGCTACCAGAGCCGGTGGTAGGTAGAGTCATGAGGTCGGGCAGTCAGGATCCGGAGGCTGAGGAGGAGGACCCCGAGACCGAGGGAGAGGAGCCACCTGCTGATGTTGATGGCATGGGGTCCACTGCCGATGATATCATCGAGGGGTTGACTAGTAGGAATGAGGAGCTGGAGGATCGGGTAGCTCACCTGGAAGAGCAAAATCAGACCCATCAGTTTATGGAGGACCAGTACAGAGACCTGGCCTACCAGCTCGAGCATGACTTAGGGGTGGCTAAGGTACAGCTGCAGGGCTACGAGTCCTCAGCACAGCAGGTCAGACCACTGCTACATCAGCTAGTGGCCCGAAACGCTGAGTTGAGGGAGAGACTGGAGCAGAGGGATTTACAGATCGCCCACCTGAGGGCGAAACAGGAGACTATGAGGTTCGAGGCGGGGCTAGAGGTGTCTGCGAGGATGCATGCCAGAGAGGCCTGGGTCAGGGAGGCCAGGAGGGTTGACCAGTTAGAGGATCGATTGGAGGCCAGCGCAGTGAGGATAGAGACCCTAGGACATGCCCTAGACGCAGCCTACAGGAGGCCCTGGTCTGAGGCAGGTGAGTCTAGCCGCTCTGTTCGTCGCAGGATAGGGGATGGAGCATTCTCTTCTGGTCAGCAGGCACGGACCCGTCGTGATGTGCAGTGACTTGATGGAGCAGTTGATTTTCTTTAGTACAGTCAGTCCCACTTTTTTTGTCATATTAGGGACATATTTATGTTGTCTTGTGAAGCTTTATATTTGTATTTATGCTTGGGGTAGCAGTTAAACCCCAACTTTTGTGGACTTTAGGGATGAAAAGTTAGGATTCTCCACTTTTGTCTCAGGGGGAAATGATTGATAGGACACACAGTGGTACATTTATAGAAGTATGCCACAGGTTTAGTCCTTGTACAAACAGTGGTATATCAATATAAATGCAATGGTTTCATTTGAATTAAGTGTGTTGATAGATGTTTTTACCTTTGATCGTTAATTTTAATGACATGTCGTGCAAAATGTAAATCTATAGGTAAAAGTCATCAGTTTCCTTATTCAAACTATGCCGAGAGGAAGGCCACGAAACCGACAGGTTGAAGAATCAGAAAGTGAGGTTGGGAACCAATCCAACCCAATGAGAATGTTTGCGGAAATGCTGGCAGAAGCCATGCAATCAAGGCCGCCACCTGTAGGGACCCAAGAAGCAGCCGAGCCAGTGCATCATCTGGCAAATTTCAAGGATTTCAAATTGGTCGGACCACCCGAGTTCAAGGGAACTCTTAACCCAATAGAAGCACAGACCTGGATAGAAGAGATAGAAAAGGTCTTCGAGGTAGCAAGGGTAGCAGAGGAACAGAAAACAAGTTTTGCTACCTTCATGTTAAAGGGCGAGGCAAACTACTGGTGGAAGGCCAACAGGGGCCGAGTGGAAGGAGGCATTGTCGCCTGGGATCGTTTCAAGGAGATGTTCTTGGAAAATTACTTTCCAGAGAGCATGAAGCAAGAGATGGAGATCAAGTTCCTGGAACTAAAACAAGGGAACATGTCTGTGGCTGAGTACGCAGCTAAGTTCAATGAGTTGGCACGGTTTGCAACTCACCAGGTCAGCACCGAGGAAAGGAAAGCTCGTAGGTTTGAACAAGGGTTGAAACCATGGTTATATCGTTCTGTTGCGGTATTAAAAATCAAGACATTTGCAGAGTTGATGGAGAGAGCAATCATTGCAGAGGGTGGTAGTGAGGCCCTGGCTAAGTATAATCTGGAAAAGAAGAAGGGTCATGAAGGCCAGAAGTCAGGAAGCAGCAGGGGCAGCAACCCCAATAAGCGCAAATGGAATGAAAGCCAATCACTCGGGAGTAATAAACCCGGAGGAAACCAGTCTGGAGGGGAGGCGAAGAAGCCAGGTAGGTGCAGTAATTGTGGCAAGAATCACACGGGAGAGTGCATGAAGGGAAAGAGTGTTTGCTACCGGTGTGGACAACCGGGGCACATGGCATCCCAATGTCAGAATAAGCCAAAAGGAGATTGTTTCTCCTGTGGATCACCTGACCACCAAATCAAGGACTGCCCGAAAAGGAAGGGCGACGCCGGGAGTGGCAACCGAAGCAACAACAACAGTGGAAACAGCAACCGGTTGAACTACGGGCCACCAGCCAGTCAAGCTAACAGGCCAACAGCCCACACGTTCAACATGACTGTGCAGGATGCCATGGAATCCAAAGACGTGGTGTCAGGTATCATCCCAATCAATGATATAAATGCATATGTGCTATTTGATTCGGGTGCTACTTGCTCTTTTGTTTCCGAAGAATTTGCTAGTCAGTTAAATGTACCTTGTGAAAAGTTAGAACACCCTATGAACATAGAAGTAGCAAACAAGGAAATTATCCCCGTAGAATGCATTCATAGGAATTGTTGTGCTGAATTGCGAGGATTTAAGCTCAATGTGGATTTGATACCAATTCGACTGGGAGAGTTTGACGTAATCCTAGGAATGGATTGGCTATCAATTCACGGAGCAGTCATTGATTGTAAGAAGAAATGTGTACACCTAAAGACTTCTAATAAGTCTAAGGTGGTATTCTATGGCAGCAAATCACCAAAACCATCTTGTTGTCTTACTATGATGCAAACAAGGAGATTACTTAAGAAAGGATGCGAGTGTTATTTGGCCCATGTGGTCGATACTCGTCAGGTCGGGGATGAAATGGGTCAAATACCAGTCGTGAGAGATTTCACCGATGTCTTCCCCGAGGAACTTCCGGGACTGCCACTGGATAGGGAAACCGAGTTCGTTATCGATTTGGCACCGGGAACCGCACCAATATCGAAGCCGTCGTATCGAATGGCACCTGTAGAAATGAAAGAGTTGATGGTGCAACTGCAGGAACTGCTAGACAAGGGTTATATCAGACCGAGCGTGTCCCCGTGGGGAGCGTCAGTTCTGTTTGTAAAGAAGAAAGATGGTTCTATGCGACTTTGTATCGACTACCGAGAGTTAAACAAAGTTACGATTAAGAATAGGTATCCGCTTCCTAGGATTGACGATCTATTTGATCAACTTAAGGGAGCGAAATACTTTTCAAAAATCGACTTAAGAACAGGCTATCATCAGCTGAAGGTGAGGCAGGAAGATATCCCGAAGACTGCATTCAGAACTCGTTACGGGCACTTCGAGTTTCTGGTAATGTCTTTTGGATTGACGAATGCACCAGCAGCATTCATGGATATAATGAACAGGGTATTCAAGCAGTACTTGGACAAGTTCGTAGTCGTATTCATTGATGACATTCTGGTGTATTCAGGGACGGAGGAGGAGCATGCTGAACATTTGAAGATTGTATTAGAAGCTCTCAGGAAGGAGAAGTTGTACGCAAAATTTTCGAAGTGTGAGTTTTAGTTGCAGAGGGTACAATTTATGGGTCACGTCATCGATAAAAATGGTGTTTCAGTGGACCCAGCAAAAATGGAAGCAATTATCAACTGGGAACAGCCGAAGACGCCGACAGAGATCCGGAGTTTCTTGGGATTAGCAGGATACTATCGAAGATTCATTCAGGACTTTTCTAAGATAGCATCGCCGTTGACCAACCTCACTAGGAAAACAGTTAAGTTCGTTTGGTCGGAGAAATGTGAGGAAAGTTTTATGGAGCTGAAGAAGAGACTTAGTCAAGCACCGGTGTTGACCTTACCCGACAACACTGGGGGTTTTGTAGTGTATAGCGACGCGTCACACAAAGGTCTTGGCTGTGTACTGATGCAGCACGACAAGGTCGTGGCGTACGCATCACGTCACCTGAAAGACTATGAGAAGGGTTACCCGACTCATGACTTGGAATTAACAGCGGTAGTTTTCGCCTTGAAGATTTGGAGGCACTACCTATACGGTGAGAAGTGCGAGATATATACGGATCACAAAAGTCTGAAATATATCTTCACTCAAAAGGAGCTGAACATGAGACAACGCCGATGGTTAGAATTGATCAAGGACTACGACTGTGAAATTCTGTACCATCCGGGCAAAGCAAATGTAGTGGTTGATGCCTTAAGCAGGAAAGGCAAGGTGAAATTGATGCAGCTGACGGTTCAAGAGGAATTGGTAAAGGACTTTGAACGTCTGGAACTGGAGGTTAGGTATCCAATGGAGGCGGACAATAAATTGTTTACTGTAACGGCAGGTCCGACTCTACTGGATAAGATACAGGAGGCTCAAGAATTTGATGAATAATGCATTGATATTAAGAAACAATTATCGGAGGGAAAAGCATCGAAGTACAAAATTGACAGCGCAGGATTGCTGAGATTTGAGGGGAGAATCTGGATACCCTACGTACCAGACTTAAGGGAAGAAATTTTGCAGGAGGCCCATAATACGAGGTTTTCGGTACATCCAGGTAGCACCAAGATGTATCAAGATCTTTGTCAGCATTATTGGTGGCTGCATTTGAAGGGGGAAGTTGCAGAATTCGTCAGCCGATGTTTAACTTGTCAAAGGATCAAGGCAGAGCACCAACGGCCAAGCGGATTGTTGCAACCTTTAGAGATCCCCGAGTGGAAGTAGGAACACATCACTATGGATTTTGTGGTAGGACTTCCAACCACTCAAAAGGGTCTAGACGCCATCTGGGTGATCGTAGATCGTTTGACCAAGTCTGCCCACTTTCTACCGATCAAGATCAGGTACAAATTAGAACAGCTGGCGAAACTTTACATGAAGAAAATAGTATCACGACATGGAGTGCCGGTGTCTATTGTATCTGACAGAGATCCGCGTTTCACGTCAAATTTTTGGAGAAGTCTACAGGAAAGACTGGGGACACAGTTAAGAATGAGTACGACATATCATCCTCAGACTGATGGTCAGAGTGAGCGAACAATTCAGACCCTAGAGGATATGCTCCCGGCAGTTGTGATGGACTTAAGTGGTAGCTGGGACGATCACTTGCCACTAGTAGAGTTCGCCTACAATAATAGCTACCATGCTAGCATTGGTATGCCACCGTACGAAGCATTGTATGGAAGGAAGTGTCGAACACCGTTGTGTTGGGATGAAGTTGGTGAACGGAGATTGTTGGGACCAGAATTGGTACAACAAACCGTGGAAATTATTAAGGTAATAAGACAGCGGTTAGTAGCAGCTCAAGATCGTCAGAAGAAGTATGCCAACTTACATCGTCAGAAACGAGACTTTGAAGTTGGTAGCTTTGTGTTTCTGAAGGTATCTCCCTGGAAGGGGAAGATCCGTTTTGGGAAGAAGGGCAAGCTGAGCCCTAGGTTCATAGGACCGTTCGAGATTCTGAGGAGAATAGGCGAAGCGGCGTACGAGGTAGCATTACCTCCTAAACTTGAGCACATCCACAACGTGTTCCACGTATCAGTGTTGCGTCCGTATAAGCCAGATTACAAACATGTTATCTCCTATGAACCAATTCAAGTCGAAAGAGATTTATCGTACGAGGAGATTCATGTTCAAATACTGGATAGAAAAGAGCAGAAGCTGAGGAATAAAATCATTCACTCGGTGAAAGTTCTCTGGAGAAATCACGCGGTAGAAGAGGCTACGTGGGAACTTGAAGAGAAGATGAGAGCAAACTATCCGCGATTATTTGAGTAACCTTAGATTGAAATTCCGAGGACGGAATTTTTATAAGGGGGAGAGGATGTAAAGTCCAGGAATTTTCAAAACATTGTATCAAATTATTTTGATAGATAAAATTCATTTTATATAATTTTATGAATTTAATTGGACTCCTGTAAGAATTTTTAATTATAGGTCCAATAATTTTCTTACATAAAAGGGGCTCACTAATAGTTGGGATAAATTAGTAAGTTAGCCCTAAGGATTTAATTTCAAGAAAATTGGGAAGAAAATTTATAAATGAATTCATTTCACTATTATCGGATTTAAATAATTCAAACAGGGAATTATTGTTGAAATGAAAATTTTAATTAATTAATCGAATTAGTTATTAATTTAAATATTAGAACATAAGGGTATTAATTTAATAGACCACATTTCCTTCATTTGGGCTGGACCCATTTTCCTTTTATTTTATTTGGGCCAAATTTCCTTTTATTTCCTATTGGGCCACTTTTATTTAACTCAGCCGACCTAACCCTATTGGGTTGAGCCCAATCCTTTTCCTGCCGGGTTGAACCATTTCCTTTCAGCCGGGTTGGATCCGTTTCATTATGGAGCAACCAATTGTAGCTTAATTGAGGAAATCAGAAGGTAATAGGGATAACCGAGCAAAAGGGGGGAAATCTAAGCCTAGACCCAAACCTTTCAATCGGACGGGACAGGAGAGAGAAGGGGATTCGAAGCCTCGATCAAATCGGACGGGGCGTGAGCAGGTGACGGGAGGGAGAGTCGCCAGGCGTGCGCCGGCGACAGCGTGAGCGACCAGCGGGCGAAACGGGAAGGGATATCGACGACCGCAAGGCAACCAATCGGACCAGGGGTTCCAGAAATCCGGCGAGTCGACCGACGGGACCACACGGCTCGAGGTGCTGGCCGAACCCAGCTAGGAAATGATGAGAATCGCCAGTCGCTGCCCCCTTTCTACCGACGGTCAGTGGCCCAGTTAATTGGGGGTAATACCCAGTTAATTGGGTAAACGAGTTTCTATAAATTGGCACCCAAACCCTAAACCCAATTTCAGTTTTGGTGAATACAACTGGGAGCGAGCCAAACAGAGAGAAATCAGAGAAGAAAAAAAAAAAAAGAAAGGAAAATTCGAAGGGGGGAAACTACTGTGGATGTCTGCCGGCTTGATTTCCTACTTTGGGAGAAGGAGAAGGACGGCAACTAGGACCCCAATTCGACTCAATTCAATTTTAAGGTATAACAATGGTTAAGTGTTACACCAAGCTACTGTGATGGTTTCATGATTGGTTTTGTCTTGTTTTTTTTTTCTTTCTTGTCTCTCTCTGTACTTGGAATGGTGTTGTTCCTTTATCTTGGGTTGTATTGTGTTAATGGGAACTCTGATATAGCAGAACCTTAAGGTTCGGACAACACGATTGTGCATAAGAAATAGGCAGTATTGGGTTTTAGCACGCCCAACAGGTGTTTGATGTAATGTCTGAGCCAGGTTGTGTTTTCGCTGGGTATTCAATGCACAGTCAATACACATTGTTTATATAACAATCAAATTTTAGTTTATTGCATAATGGTATCTTGGGTGTTCACCAAAAAATTTAATCCAGTATGTCATGAATCTGTTGGTAGTTTCCTATTGGGTTTGAACAAGGCTCTATTTGGCTTGAAATCTAATTTCAGGGAATCATTCTATTGTGTGACATGGTGGCTGCTGAGTTCATGGCATGCCTATAAAGGGATGAAAATAGGATTACTGCTCTTAATGATATTATGCAATAACTGAATTATTTTCTAAATGGGTTGCTTAGTTCATTAGCTTATTCAACTATGGTAACTAACAAATGAAGACTTTTTAAATTAGTGTTATTAGTTAACTATGATCAAGAAGTAAACTAAGGACAATAATTATTTGACTATTATGTAATTAATAGTAACTAATGTTATTGGATGAATTATTAATTATTTTGTGAATTAATGATACACTAATAAACAATTATTTATTATTTAAAATAAATAATTATTTATTATTTCGCAATAAAACAATAAATAAAGATCATAAATAACTAATTACTATAATTAAGTATGAATACACTAATTATCGCTTAACTACTAATCAAGTATGAATTAAGTTAATAATTTAATTATTTTTCAGTAAGTATTTAATTATTATTTAATTAACATTAAATAATAATTAAGTATGAATAAGATTAATAAAATAATTATTTATTATTTATCAATGAATAATAAATAAGGATAATAAGTATTTAATTATTATTTAATTAATATTAAATAATAATTAAGTATGAATAAGATTAATAAAATAATTATTTATTATTTATCAATGAATAATAAATAAGGATAATAAGTATTTAATTATTATTTAATTAATATTAAATAATAATTAAGTATGAATAAGATTAATAAAATAATTATTTATTATTTATCAATGAATAATAAATAAGGATAATAAATATTTAATTATTATTTAATAATAATTAAGTATGGATAAAGGTAATAAATATTTAATTATTATTTAATCCTAAATAATAATTAAGTATAAGTAAAGTTAATAATTATTTAAAGGTACTAAATATTTAATTATTATTTAATTAATAATAAGTAGGTATGAATAAAGCTAATACGGATAACAATTACTTAATCATTAATGAAATAATGATTAAGTATGAGGGAGATTAATAAGTTAATTATTTTTTGCCCTTAATAAATAATGATAATAAACACTTAAGGATTATTTAATAACAATTAAGTGTGTGTAGAATTAATACAGTAAGTATTTAATTAACATTGAATAAGGGACAAGGTTAATAATTACTAAATTACCCCTAAGGTAAATGGTAATTAAGAGTAAATCAACTAAATAATTGATCAATGGTTTTCTGTTATCTTTAAACCAAAATAAATTTATTTTATAAATAATAAATAAGGATTGTTAAACCATACTTAGATACAATTAAAGGTAATAAATTGAGTACTCAAATGATAAACAATCCTAATTAGCTATCATTTATGGTAACTAAATGTAGGTGGTGAATTTTTACCTGCTAAGTAAAATATATAGCAAGGTGTGCCAATATGCCACCATGTCATATTAATTGATAAGTCGATTTTATCCAATGATAGGTCACTCAAGATCAATTAAGTAAAGCTAGAATTTATCCGTAGCTGAGCAAACAGGCAAGTTCCTAACCCTAAACTTCTTACATTATTGCAAGTTCTTCTTTACTCAACTTTTACATTGAGCAAATTTCTAAGCCTTATGCACTATTTCTAATTCGTGCAAAAAGGTATATATATACTGTTGCAAGTTATTCTTTAAGCTTGAGTTTTTATCTCCAAGCATGCCTTAAGTGGTCTAATTACTTTCAAAATTATTCCACATTTGTATATTTATTGACATTCGCACTCGTGCATTTGAAATTCGTATATTTATTAAATTCAGGAATTTATAAACCATTCATGGTTAAGTCTGAACCCTTGTTCGGTCAGACAAATATGTGAGAATTTATAAAAGCTATCTGAACCAATCAATGGTAAGGATTCTTAGACTGTATGAACACCCCTTTATTTATAGGGGAGTACCCCACGTACCGTATATAAGGTACAAATAGCAGAATTAAATGTTATGCATATACATAGGGTACGCGAGGCTGATCCCCTCAAGTACGTTATTCTGTAGCCAGTAACCAGAGGGTCAACCAGCTATTGACTCCTTTGGAAGTTATCGTTCAAAGTCTATTTGACTATCAATTGTTCTAAAAGCAATTATTGTTCTTGCTTCTGATTTTTCAAATGTTGAAATTCCTTAATATCCCTTCATCATGATATATCCTTATTGTCATACTTTAAACTTGCTGGGCAAACTCGTTGCTCATTCTTGCTATATCATGATCTCATTGCAGCTAAACCCGAGACGTCAGGGAAGAACAAAGGGAAGGAAAAGATGAAGTGATAGACTTCATGTAGCAGGAAATAAAATTATGTGTAGTTAATTACTGTAATGTAATTTAATCCCTGATAGTTATTAGGGTACGGATTGTGTATGTGTTTAAGGTTATTTGTATTCTGGGACTAGTAACACCTTGTAATGAACAACGTATGTTTATTTTATTCCGCATTTTAGTTACCATATGTTGTTAGAGGTGAATGTTTGTATTGGATCGTGATGACCGGATCCGGGTATTGGAGACCCGAATTTGGGGGCGTCACAGTTTGCATTCTGGGAAGCATTTATGGTCATCTATATTCTGTCATTTAAAGAAGCTATGAAGGAGATGAAAAGATTGTCAAGGGAAGCACATGACAAATTGCTTGAGCAAGACCCCTCTTTGTGGAGCAAAGCTCATTTCCAAACACATTCCAAGGCAGACAATATAGAGAACAACATGAGTGAGACCTTCAATGCGTGGATTATAAAGTCTAGATGGATGGCTTCATTAGACATCCTAGAGGAAATAAGGAGTCAAGTGATGGTTAGACTAAACCAAAAAAGGGAAGAAATGCTTAAGAGTGAAGCAACTATATGTCACAGGATAAGAAAAAAGTTAGATATTCAAATTAAGAATACAGCTGCCTGTGAACCATTATGGGCTAATGATAGAAAGTTTCAGGTAATACAAGAACAAAATTTCTCATATGTTTTATAATTTCAGCTTGTCACAATGAATAATTTATGGCTCATTTTGATGTGTACATTGCAGGTTAAGTGTAATGGAGATAAGTTTGTGGTTAATCTTGCAGAGAAAACATGCACATGTAAGGTTTTTAATCTAACTGTGATCCCCTATTGCCATACTATTAGTGCTATCAGTTTTATGATGGAGCCAATAAAAAATCATGTCAGTCATTGGTTTAAGAGGGAAACCTATTTGAAGTGTTACAGTCATCTCTTAGAGTCAGATAACAGTTTCTGGGAGGAGACACCATATGAAAAGATGTTGCCACCATCAATCACAAAGAAGCTCAGAAGAAGGCCTCAAAGACAAAGGAGAAGAGAACAATGGGAGAGTGAAAAGTTTCCAAGAAGAATTATAAGAAGGGAAAGAATAATGCATTGTACCAAATACAGAAAAGGTGGGCACAATAAAAGTAAATGTCCCAACTCCAATGCACAACCAACTGAAGGAGGTGAATCACGAAGGATAAACAATTATGTTTAACTCATAATGTATATGCAATTGTGTTCAATAACTCATAACTGTGACCTAGAAAAATATACATTTCATGCATTTTCATTACCAGTGTTCGGTTGGTGTATGTCATTTTGTGAATATGTCAAGAAAAAAAGGATAAGGGAAAGAGGAAGGCTAAGAAATGTGATAAGGGGAAGGCCAAGGAGAGTGATAAGGGGAAGGGAAAGAGGCAGGTCAAAAAGAGTGAGAGTGGGATACAAAGAGTAAAGCTGCTAATAAGAAGAAAGAAAGGACAATCTCCCGTTAGATTTGGGACTTACGTGCTTCCAAATGGGAATATAATGTTACAGTCAGACAGCCAAGGCTATGTTTTTGTAAGTAAATAGCAATTTTCTTATCATTTATTTTACAAAATTTTATTCATGTCTAATTTTTTAACCATTTTTAGATGCCTAATTCTCAACCTCCAGCAACAACTACACTGCCAACAAACAACACACCTCCAACAACAACCACATTGTGTACAAACAATATACCTCTAACAACAACCACATTGCCAACAAACAACACACCTCTAGCAACAAGTATACCACTCCAGACACCTCTTTCCTCCTCAACATCGACTTCGATTGGCATCCAGACTTTTATGAACAGAAACAGACAGAATGTAAGTGTTAATGCTCTGACTGAAGCTGCTGCAAAAAGGAGAGTTGAGATAGGTAACAGTCAACTACAAGCAATGCATTCAAAAGGCCAAGGAGGAAAGAGATTAAGAAATAGGAGAATCACTTTTATTTTTTTTAACTTTGACATTGTGCTTTTAAACATTAGTTAATTCTAGGTTGGTTTATTTTTGGTATGTCAGTTTTGTTGGGATTTTGTATATTAGGCTGCAGCTAGCATTCTATATGGCTTTTGTATTTGTCATTGTAAACTGAATTTGTATATTAGGATGACTATGGTACAATTTGTGTATTGGGATGAATATTGTATTGCAGATACATTTTGCATTGGGCTGAAACAGTTGAAATTTATGGATGTATTATTTGCAAGTTAATGCAGATGGCTTAAATGGTTTGTGTTCAATTTTAGTTTTGCAAGTAGGTTTGGCTGTTAGTTCTTCTATGTTCCTTTTAATTTTGCAAACAGCTCACAACCCAAACTTCAATTCTTGACAGCAAGACTTGTGCTATGTTTTGTCTTGTGCTATGTGTTTTTTTCTTTTCGAAATAGAGTATCATGAATAAAGTATAACATAACATAGTATCTCAATCATTAGGTTCCTAATTCAAAAAAACAACAACTTAATTAAACTTACAAACTCAAAATTCATTTCAATTCAACCTCCATTACAAGCTTAATTCATAATACCAACTATATACCAAAATCATTCATTATATTCCCAAAATATTACATTCATCTAAATCATCCTAATTCACTTCATATACATGATGAGAAAGCATAAAATCCAAAATATGACAAGCAAGAAAATTAACTTTTTCTCTCTAGCTGGAACTTTGTTAATTGCACTTTTTAATGTCTTAACTTCCCTCTCTAATTCCTTGATTTTCACTTCATGCCCAACTAGAATAGTCAACCTTCTATCAATTTTGTGAAGTTCATTTCTTAATCGATCAATAACCTACTTTGACCTTGGAGTAAAAGGGGCATCATATCATTTAAAAAATCCACAATAAACATTCTTATCTTGTGTAGATAAAAATAAATATATAAGCAATTTAAAAAAAACCTAAATTCACATTAAGCTAATTATCTCGGTGAATCCATTAATACAGCTATGCAATCTAAAAAACTACAATGAAATTTTCAAGTAGACCATACCTTCAACTAAAACTCATATTACCAATCCAAAAACAAAAATTCAATGCGTCCAAGACAAACAAGTATTAACAATTTATACAATTAAATACATTGTATCTACTGCATCCTACAAACCTCTTACTTGGGTGTAATGTTCCAACCTTCCAAACTTCCCACATTCGTGCAGTTATTCCACAATAGCATTCCACTAGAAATGAGGCCTTTGTCATTGTATTTGATTAGATGAAGATATATCATCCATGTCATTTCCATGAACATACACTCCAGATGAAGAATTCATGGGAACACAACACGAATTAGAATGGGCAAAAACAAAAGGAAGCTAAGAAAAAATTAAGCCTAGCAGATTTGCAGCAACACAAATTCGTCGTCGGAGAAGAAGCTAGCGAACAAGTCACCGACGTAGATGAAAGGAGCAGCAATTAAGCAAAGTAGAATCGCACCAAAGCTATCAATCGCAAGACTAATTTTTTCCCCAATTTGTGAATTTTGCAACATTCGGGTATATACAGAGCAAGTGTCATGTGTTTTGCCGCACATGATGATACACATGACAAAACTAACTCACACATCAACAATTAAGACTCACGTGATATGCACGGTAACAAATTTTTGTCACTTTTTTGGACGGAATGTTAATTAATGACCATTTTGTAATTTGTTTTTTAGTATAGTAATGCGTTTGTAACAAAAAAAGATTCGGTAACCACAATAAAAATCAACCTTTAGTACAGTGACCAAAATATCAATTAACCCTTTTCTCCCCAATTTGTGAATTATGCAACATTCAATGCTATGCACATGATGATACACATGGCAAAACTAACTCACACACCAACAATTAAGTCTCACGTGATATGCACGGTAACGAATTTCCGTCACGTTTTTGGACGGAATATTAAGTAATGACAATTTTGTAAAAAATTTCGAGTACAGTAATGTGTTTATAACAAAAAAAAAAATTTCAGTAACCACAATAAAAACTCCTACTACAATGACCAAAACATTAATTAACTCTTTATAGGACGAAAGGAGTATTTGTTTACCAGATTTAGCTCTCACCCAATACATATCCCCTAAAAGTTCATCTGATACACCAAATTTTTTTTACTTTTAATACGTATAATTGAGATCAACATCTACTATGTAATTTATTATTGAGTTGTATAATTATTCTAGAAATAAAAATAATCTGGCACAAAAATCAAATGGCAACTAAAAGAAATCCAGTCCTGGTGTAGAATGAAAAATGTATGGATAGATCTCTAGTTCATAATTTAGGTTTTGGCACTCAATGAAGAGCCATTTCTTTAAGGTGCATAGGCAACTAGGTATATTATGGCAAAATATGGCAACATAGTATATCATAACTTGTACCAACAAACAGCTTAAAATATCAAGTCTTGTAGAACACATTCCAATTTTTTTTCCAACAATAAAACCTGGTTTTTATCTACCAAAATCCTCTGAAAAGTACGTTGATAGCTAACAACAAAAAAAAAATTACAACTTTTTGTTCAAACTTCAAAGGCAAAACCAAGAGGAGAGAAAACTCTTTCAGAATAGGAAAAGATTTTCCCTGCATATAGTTTGTTTCTCTCTGGTTTCAGCTCCACATGATTGATGTTCTTGTGACCATGATACTGCTCACATGACTCGGACGCGTAAAAAGGTGGCCCTTTGTCCCTTTTTCGGAAGAAATTCACAAATGCACCTATCATTCTCTTTCACATTGTTCTCTTTACAGAAAGGTGTCCAACCCTCAAAGATCCGTGCTCAGCCATCCTTGAAAATTTTAACCTTTGCTCGCCATGACCTTCCCCGCTTCATCGAGGATGATAATCTCTTTTTGAAGTTTGAGATTATGGTCTCCGATAACATCAGCTGGGACAAACTGCAATACCCAAAAAAGAGTGCTTTGATAAGCAACTTGTGATAGAAGTACTAAAACAATTCAATTCTATGTTATTATTATAGGTAAAGTTGATACAAATTGATGAAAACACGTGCTTTCAAATCTAAAACCAGTAAATAAACATGGAGACAACCTTGAAATTAATGTTGGGAAAACATAACCGGTAAAAAGAATTTATTTCAATTGAAAACTACTAGTATAATGTAATGCTAAAAGTACTTATAGCATCTCCGCTGTTGCAACAACAGCTGTGATTTAGTTGAACTTGGAGTAGAATGAAGCTTAGAATATGAACAAACTAACATATGCATTCCAAATCAAGTATAGCCTGTTCTTCGACACATGGGAGTATAGATTATATAATGTGGTTATAGGAGTTCAAAGAATGAACTTTTCTTTATTAGGAGCAAAGGAAAGTACATGGGGAGGACAATATATCCTCCTTAAAACAAGTGGAACAAACTATACAACATTGCAGAAACAATCCACCTCCTAGGGTTTTTTTAATACTCCTACCGAAGCACTGAAACTTAATCTGCAACAAATCGTCCAACTCCATCGACGAAGGGCAAACTTAGACTCAGCAGATACACCAGAAAGAGAACAACACCACCTCACACATGGGACAATGAAGAAATAATAAGAATAACACATGTAGCAATGCATGTACATAACCAAAAAAAAAAAAAAATCTAGAGAAAAGGACTTGTGAGGCTCGCAGCAGATTCTTGGTAATCAATAAAGAACAAGAAAACTAAAGCTTTGATCTTATTGAGTCTTTTCCTTCTGAACAGCCTCCCATTTGTATCAAGCTCTATGTCCCGAAGAATCCCTCGTGTTTTCACTCGAAAAGGAGATTAGAAGCAGCAGTAAGGTCACCTTGACAGCCTTTAACCACAAACAGTTGTTGTATAAGAGGCAAAGCGTAATTGAAAAGTAGGACGATTATGAAATAATATGGCAAAATGGTACAAACAAGAAAAGTTTCCTGAAATATTCAAAGTACACAATCTCCTATAATCCAGGTTGCCAAAAATTCTGATGCGAGAGAGATTGGATTAAGGGCATTGTGAAGAGAGGAAATACAAGAGATATGAGGAAAATATCCACAGCCAAACATACATCACCAAGCCAAAGAACATCTCCCCACTCCCAATTCTATAATGGAGGAATAATGAATAGCAATCGTAGGTAGGATATGAATTTTTCAAGAGGACTAGAGGTGTGTCGCCAAAGTAAGATGAAAATTTAGAATTCCACAAGTTCTGCTTGAGGCCTAACTTACTTCTAACCAATTTATTCCAAAGGGTCTGAGGATCCAATAGAAATTATTGAATCCACTTATCAACCAAACACAAAAACAAGTCCTCAAAACCCATTGCCAGTCTGAATTTGCAAATTAGAGCCAAATGCCTGCAAGACAAGCCTAAATAAAATTATGTCTATTCGCCAACGGGAAATAAGTACCTTACCACCAGGCACCATCCCAGACTCTTAATTACCTTCTCGATCATGGGAATATGAAACAGCAGAGACCCACAATTAACCCTAAAGGCAACCATGACAAGATATCCATAAACCTAAGTCCCACCCAAGGACACATAATCCGCTAAAGAGCAGTAGAGCTCTCCTCAAGATCAATAACTGCTAAACTATGTTTACATGGATTAACCTTGAGGCCAGAAATGCTCTCAAAATCTGAAAAATGAACCTACTGTTCTTAATACTCTGAAGCTCACCTAAAAAAAAAGTTAATATATAAATAATTAGTTAACTAAATAATTGTTATGGTAATAATAATGTTTCTAGTAAAAGAAGAAAATTCTTACAGGACTACCTCTATCAAATCTACCCTTTCACTTTTGCTTGTCATCCTACTCAAGATATCAATCACCAAAGTAAAGAGGAAAGTGGGACATAGAATTCACTTGACGCAACATCCTAGATCCTTGAACCAAACCACTTTACAATCACTTACATAAGATGTTGTGCAGCTCCCATTTGTTCTCTTCAGGATCTTGGTTCCGAGTAAAGCCTGAAGCTTACTTTTGATCTCTCTCTCTCTTCATCCAATCCTTTGTTTAGTTTATTATAGTTCGTTTCCTGTCTATCTTCATAGCTTATAAGTTGCCAAAGACGCCTGTTTTCTTAATTAAATCATGGCCTAAATTCCTGAACTAGAAACTCTGTGTTATCTGCTTTCTATCTAAAGTACCTATATGCTATGCATCTTAATATGTAATTTAAGTCATGTGAACCATTGTTAAAAAGAAACAATTGTCATTTACCCTATTCCATTCAATAAAAAACCAACTGGAGAAGAAGAAGAGATGAAGGAATAAAATTGCATCATTTTGAATATCAAAGATAAGTTATCTGGTGTAGGCAAAGAAATCATCTCACCAATTTAGGATTAGGATTTGTTGCTGGAGAGGTAAGGATTAGTAATTGTTGATTAGGAGAGTGGAGAAATTAATGAGCGGAGACTGGACTCCCCAAAATGATGCTGAGAGGAGGTATATATAGGCGTAGGAACCCCCGAGGTCACATGCTTAATACATGCCTATATATTGGGTTAATGGGTCCTAGGGTTTTCACTTTTCACAGGCCCTACACATGTCTCATCCAAGGAAGCCTAGCTATCCCCATTTTCCAGACCATTCCAAAATGCTCAACTAAATCCCAATACATATAGGTGCACCGCCCTGAGCCCTCTGCCTAGAGACCCAGAATAGTGACCCTCTTAGCCAGAACCTTCTTCCTGAATTGTCTAGCCCTGGATCACTGTTCTTCAGAGAGCCTTAAGGCCAACCAGCGCAACCTTGCAAGTATATGACATATAAATAGGATCACAAAAGAGGCGTACTTGTCGGCACCACGTGAGGGCTTACTGGCCGGCCCCTAATGAGAGTGAGGTCCTTGTTGTGGATGGGCCCTCATGAGGGGGAAGACCCCCAATGGTCAGGTGAGGTCCCGCTTGCTCCGTTTTCCCCTTTTGTGCAATTGGGGTATGTCATCCATGTGCATGTGCCCTCATTTTACTGCACGCCCCCTCTTAGGGCTCACATCTGGTTTATTGATGTTTCTTTGCGGGATCAAATATTTTATTATACTCATTTTCAAATACTTCTAGATCTAGAGTCCATCCATTATAGAACTGAGCAGTGTGATGCAGTGCTGGCTATGTTCAAGGCTCCAGGATAATAGCACTTCTTCAGTCCACAAGATTACATCACAGAAACAATTACTTGAGAAAACAATGTTAATATTAAAATGTAAAAGTTAAAGAATACAGATGATTGCAAGTCTTACCAACATATTCCATCTTGGCGTTCTAATTTTAGTTACAAAATAAGGATTCTCGGGACGAACGACTAATCCTGATTCAAAAATAGCATCCCCTTCATCAGCATCATCAATATGAATGGTACCAGTTCTTTTTTGTTCACATTTAACTTCAGCAGCAGCATTTCCCTTTAGCGCAACTACATCAGCAAGCCCAATGGTTAAATGTTGATGTAGAAGAAAGAATAACTCACATTAGTACAAATGGAAAAACAGTCATACACAGACATAATCAGACCCATATACATATATCCATATATATGTAGAGAGAGAGAACATTGGAGGGGGGGGGGGGACAACAGAATATTCAAACTCACAGTTGGTGCTTCTCCGGGTTTTCCCAAACTTGCTTAACCCAGCACCAGAACTTTCAGCCTTTGTTTTTGGTTTTTCCTTGTTCAATTTTTTCACTCTTTCCCTTCCACTTCGTGCTCATCATCATGTTCTTCCTCCTCCCTATAATCTCTGTCCTTATCATCACGATCAGCATCATCGTCTTCAAAGTTCTCCATCATCTCCTCATCTTCTTTTTCAATCTCTTCTGCCTCTTGCTCGTCCTCCAGCTCCTTCTCATTGAAATTAGAAACTCCTATAACTTCCTTTGCACAACGTTTCTCACAGTTGGTGCTTTTCCCAGATTCTGTCAAGCCTGCACCTGAACTTTCAGCTTTTGTTTTTGGTTCCCTCTTGTTGATTTTTTCCACTCCAAATCCTAGCCATTTTTTGTCATGTTTTGCCGCCTCCACCATACCAAGTAATTTAAACTCAAAAAAATATTTTCCGTTGTACTGGAAAACTATATAGTCTCCAAATTCTACAAAGTTATCTTCCAAAAATCTTGCCCAACCTTTTTGGAAATAGAGGCCATTTACAGTTTTGGTCATCTCAATGGACCAAAGTTTCCCATTACGATCCCGAAGGAATGTCTCATCCGGTATCATTCCTTTCATGTACGGTTCAAAACCAGAGGGAATTTTCTACAAGAAAGAAATTATTGTCAACCACTGAAAACAGAGATAAAAATGTATGTACTAAAGGAAGAGCATATATAAACTACGAATGCATAAATGTATTGTAATATCGTGTGTATCCTTCACCTTTTTTTTTCTCAAAATATTAATGCTTTGGGAGGGGCAGACTATGAATGATGACAGTTGACTACGCAATTTGTAGTCTGCCAAATCTTTATCACTGTTTACCGGATCTTTAAAACCGTAAACCAGAATCTTTAAAACCATCATCAAATGTCATTTCAGATCATAAATGCTTCATTAAAAAACCTATACAGAGATAACCAAGAAAAAGGGATTTCATATATGACTTATTTAGCAAGACATAAACTGAATACATAAGTATATAGAATGTTCATGTGCGTGTGTATTTTTATATATTGTTGAGAAGTAAGTTTGGCGCCAAATAGAGAGCATAACAATACTAAGAGTTAAAAGCACATTTTTACCAGCTCTTGAGACATGTTTTCAGAACTGAACGAAATGAAGAAAGCAGGGATCTTCTTCGGTTGATCTTTTATCTCAGATTTGCAAGCTTTTTTCTTCGCGTCTTTCTTAGCCATCACAGAAGGTGAGCAATGTATACAGCTCTATAAATCAAAGAACTACATAGAAGAAAAGAAAAAAAGACGCATGACAACCAGGTTGGTCAGAAATCACAAGCCATTAAATCGTTACCGATGGAGTTTGTATCAGAATCAGTGACCAGGTCATACTTTGACACGTGGAATACCAACTTTAACAGCACATTGAGTCCAAGGGTAGCAGAGATGAAAGTTAATCACGTGTTCCTAGTTTCTAGATCACCATATTATCAAAAAAGAATATCTTTTAGGACTAAGAAAACTAGAAATACTTGCATTCCTTCAGTATTCAAGAATAATTTAAATCAGCAGTTCGCGTCAACTTCTGTAACTCTGACAGTCACCTACCACTAAACAATTTGGTAGGACATTTTAAACAAAAAAATTAACTTTTTATTTTTTGGTTTCTCTTTTTGTACCAACCTCCACATACCATCATCACCAAAATTCTCTGACATGAATCACATGCACTGTCTCTACAATAAGAAACTGGACTGCCTGTATCCATGTCGGAATGCCAACAATCTCAACCTTATTATTTTAACAATAAAAACAAATATATAGACAGTTTATATTTGTATCTCAGAAATAAAATATAAATTTAGCATGTTTTTGGAACTCAAAATTCCAAAAAAACACCAAGGAAAAGGAAACAACATTAAGAAATCAAAGAAGAAAACCCCAAATTAATGACCGCAATACAAACTTCTAAAAAATCTAACAAGTACAATAAAATTAAGTGTAATGGACTGTTGTGATAAAACCTTTTTATACATTTAGATTTTTCTTTTTTCCTTCCCTTGTTTTTTCCAAGTTCAAAACAAAACCATTACAGAGAGACAATAAATAATCTCAAATTAGCAACAAATGTTGATGAAACTAATCTTCTTAATGAAAAGTCAAAAAAACAAGGGAGTAAGGGACCGTTATTTTGCTTTCATGTTTTTGCTTCCATCAGTAAAAGCATAAAACACAGAACACTGTTTTCCATCAGTAAAAACATAGAACATAGAACACTGTTTTGTAACCATGTACTGTCAGAAATTAATGAAAACAAATCCAAGAACCATGTTCGTAAACAGAATTGCTGCTAGTGTACAATAAAATAAAAGTTTTCTTAATATCATTCATTTGATATCATAATATAGAGAATTCATTAATTATTTAAATACTACATCTCTATTCATTTATTTGTGAAGATTTGGAGTTCAAAGAACCGACAATGTGGCAACAAAACACCAATATTTGTGGAATTTGAATGATGGATCTGCATAACTAGTCACATAGACTTGTACAGATCTGAAATGTGTATATACTTGTGTGGATCATCATTTTAGTTCTATCAATTGCCTCAGATAGTGTCAGTGGTTATAATAATCACAAGTAGTGAACTGAAGAAACATATAATTAAGGAAAGGAAAAAATACATCTTACTAATTCCTCTACAAGGAAACTCAAGATAGATCAAATCTTTAAACTGAAAAGGAGGCAGATCTAAAAACAGAAACAGGAAAAGAAGAAGAAAACGATGAAAGATCTAAATCACATAGAAAATGGCTACTCACGGGCTGGGCTTTTAGAGATGAGGCCTTTTGGGGAAGCCAAGTAAATTTCGGGCCACCAAAGCTTATCACAGAATGAGAGAAAGAGAGAGGAGTACCTGGACCCTGCTCCTGGACAGATCAGAAATAGTAAGCAAGGAGGGGGGAGGGGGAGAGAGAGAGAGAGGAGAGAGATCAGAGAGAGGAGATCAGGGTTTTTTTTACTTAAACGCTCCTTTTAAAGATGATTTTAGCAGATTATTATTGGGGAGTCTCATCTAAGTTGATCGGCTTACGTGTGCTGATAGATTTGAATCAAATACTTTGTGCTTTCACTTTTCTTCCAAATGGTTTTTGCTTCAAACTTTTTGCAAGCAAAAACAGTTGCCAAACAACATTTATTGTTTACAATTTCAATAAAAAGTGGAAGCAAAGGCAAATACCTGGAGAACTTGTCCCCCCAAAAAAATTCTGGGAACAGTAACAGACCGTTACCCTAAGTAGGGTAAGAAATTGAGGACAAAAAGAAAGAACCAAAAACGGAAAATAATTAAATAAAAGTAACTATAATTAAAACCAAGCTCAGATTTACCAAATACCTTATGTTGGAAATAATAATGGAGAATATTTTTCTTCACTTTATTCCAATATTCCTCCACCTTTTCCCTATATTCTTCCTTATGTTTTATTCCATGTTTCTCACTCCATGTTTTCTTCCTTGTATTAGCTAGCATGTTTCCTTATATTAAGGAACATGTTTTGTCTTAATTATTTCTTCCAATTGTATAAGTAGGTAACCTTGTAAGCTTTCTAAGTAATCAAAATATATGAAATGTAAGTTCAAGTGTCTCTTTCTAACATGGTATCAAAGCCTGATCTTTTCCGGCGACTTTTTTCCGGTGACTTTTTCCGGCGACTTTTTCCGGCAACTTTTCCCCGCGACTTTTCCGACAGTCACCTGTGCAGTTTTTTAAACTGCATATTTCCGGCGACTTTTCCGGCGAACTTTTCCGGCGAGTTTTTCCGGCGAGTTTTCCGGCGACAGTCAACAGTGTAGCTTTCTGAAGCTTACCCGCAGTTTCTAAAAAAAAAAAAAAAAAAAAAAATGGGTGAAAAATTAGAAACTTCAGATTCTACTCCAATGATGATTTTTCAACAAGAAATCCCTTCTGCAATTGGGGTAAAACTCAATGGCACCAATTACCGTCTTTGGTCCAAAGTTCTTGAGATGCATATTGCTGCCCGTGAAAAATATGGCTACATCTCTGGAACGAAGAGTGCACCCAAGGATTCAGATCCTACGCATGAAAAGTGGAGGGCTGAAAATGCACTAGTAAAATCATGGCTCATCAATTCTATGGTCCCTGCCCTCATGATGAACTTTATTCATTGTGAGACTGCTAAAGATGTTTGGGATACTGTAAAGAAAACGTATCATGATGCTTCTGATGCTTCCCAGGTTTATGAGTTAATGAAGAAATCCTTCCAAATGCGTCAAGATGGCCGACCAGTGACCATCTATTTCACAGAACTCAACTCCACCTTTATGGAGCTTGACTTTCGTCGTCCTAATGACATGGCAAATCCATTAGACTTTGCCAAATTGAAGAAGCGTATCTCTGAAGAACGCGTCTATACATTTCTTGCTGGACTGGATCATAATCTTGATCAAGTATGTGGACGTATTCTGGCCACATCACCTCTTCCTGATATTGATGAAGCTTTTTCTATAGTTCGTAGAGAAGCACAACGCCAGGTCACCATGGCTGTCGAAACAACTTCAGAAGCTTCAGCCTTGGCAGTTAAAAGAGCTCACCATTGGCCAACGACTTCTTCAACATCGTTAGAGAAAAAGTGTTCTCATTGCGATCGTAAAGGTCATGAGAAAGAAACTTGTTGGAAGATTATAGGCTATCCAGAATGGTACAAGTTGAAACAGGCTGAACGCGAGGGAAAAAAATCCTCCCAAGCTAACTCAGTGTCTACTAAAACACCACAACCATCCCAAGTTTATTACAGTAAAGAATCGTCTCACGAAGATGACGATTGGTGCTGGTAAGGAGATGGAGGCCTTTACAAGTATTGTCCAAACTGCCGGAATTGCTATTCATAGACGGAGTTACTGGTCACTGCCGGAATTGCTATTCATAGACGGAGTATTGTTCACTGCCGGAATTGCTATTCATAGACGGAGTACTGTTAACTGCCGGAATTGCTATTCACAAACGGAGTTTTGTCCAATTGCCGATCGTTTTTCAAGCTGAGAAATAGGAGATTTCTATTTATCAGCTTGAGGGGGAGTGTTGGAAATAATAATGGAGAATATTTTTCTTCACTTTATTCCAATATTCCTCCACCTTTTCCCTATATTCTTCCTTATGTTTTATTCCATGTTTCCCACTCCATGTTTTCTTCCTTGTATTAGCTAGCATGTTTCCTTATATTAAGGAACATGTTTTGTCTTAATTATTTCTTCCAATTGTATAAGTAGGTAACCTTGTAAGCTTTCTAAGTAATCAAAATATATGAAATGTAAGTTCAAGTGTCTCTTTCTAACACCTTAGGTACCAAAGATAGTTACTATCTTCTTGATTACTACAACCTTAAAGTTCCTTTCATTCAATTTCCCACGGAGTAACAATCTAATCAATACAAGACAATAGGATGTCCCCTTAGCCTCTGATGTCCATTTAAAGAATACGACCAGCATAAATAACCCCTTTAACTTCTAACTAATTGAATATCTTTTATAAGGAATTGGAGGATGCGGCGATATTTTTTCAAGAAAATTTCGAACAAAAAATACACAGTATTCCTTTTTTTTTCTATCAGATAAATAACTATCATCCCCTAATTTCACAAAATTCTTAATGACAAGTGGAAATACTAAGTTATATCAAAAAATGAGGATAAACGAAAGAATCTATAAACAAGGGGGGAAAGAAAGGAAAATAATAAATTGAAAGGAAAAAAAATCTCAAACTTACATTACTTACCAAATATTTGAGTTACCGAAGATAATTGCCGCCTTGTAGATCTATAAAAGTTACCGAAGATAATTGCCGCCTTGTAGATCTATAAAAAACAATGTTCCTAGAAAGACATAAATAAAAGGAACCAAGTAAACCAATATTAATCAGCAAATTTTCAATGTAAAAGCTAACAATATAAACATGCACAAATTCAATCTGAAGTTACGTAGCATTACTAAATAACTGAAAGTCAAAATTTGCCGAGTCATATTGCTGGATGACATTTTCCGAAAATTAGAACCTTCTGCAACAATGCACTAATTGGAAGAACTTGGGAAGAGTGCAGATAAAAAAGAGAGGGAGAGATGCTACGGCAGTATATTCCCACAGAGAAATATAATGACAGTATATTCTCACAGAAATTGATTTGGTCTCCATCTCTATTTCAAGCACCAAACTGGACATCTACAACTAAAACTAAAACAGCAAGATAATCTATGGAATAACCTTATGCCACATAACATGAGCTCTAAGGCTTACCAAAATAGATTTCTGGTTCACACTAAATGGGCGGATAGTCGGACAACCATAAATGAAGAATTCACAGGCGCATTTCTCTTTCTCAGGCTGTCCATTGTCTCCTTGCCTGAAAAGTTTTAGAACAATTGTCAATTCCCCCTGCTTCCTCTTTCGGTTTTGAAAATGGCTCCTCTTCATCGGCAGTTCTCAAATTAGCAATAAAGAAAAAAATGTGAACTTTATGATTGGGAGAATAGGAAAAGAAAATTGGTGCTTATAGCTTTCTAGAATCAGTTACTTGATTGTATTTATAAGAAAAAGTCAGCACAACTTCATTATATGTTCAATCCTGACAAATCAAAAACCTTTTAAGATGGTTATGTTCATCAACATTAATTCTATAGTGTTTAGTTAAATCCCATTGAACTGAAGAGCATTATCTTGACCTGGCGGAACCAGTGCTAGACCTTTTAAGATGGTTATGTTCACCAACATTAATTCTATAGCGTTTAGTTAAATCCCATTGAACTGAAGAGCATTATCTTGACCTGACGGAACCAGTGCTACAGCCTTAGTCAAATGGAAATTGTCTATTTGTCTTTCCTAGTTTTTATTCATGAGTCAAATCAATGAATTAGATTCAATTATGTAAAATTGCCTTCTCATGATATCTTTGCATTCCTTCACTAATAGTTCTCCATGATCTTTCAAATTATATGATGCGTAAAACATAGTTCCAACATCTCCTACGAAAAAATGCAATATCTCAACAAAAAATTGTCATCCATTTCTTACTCATAAAACGCAGACACGTGGACAGTGTTTCAAACTGCTGGTTCTTCAAAACAATGAGAATACTAAATGGATAGTAAATTCCCAAATCTATCAAATCAACGTTATATTTGAAACGTAAAGTGCGGATCCACAAATTTTTGACATCCATCAATAAACCAATCCGTCTCCTCATCCCTCTCCAGTCCCGCATGCCAAATTCAATTATCAGGAACAATAAGTATGCCAAAATTGTCGAGTTCATCCTCATTCCCCCTGCAGAATGTATGATTAGACTAATTTAATTTGTTTTAAGAAAAACCTAGATCAAACAAATAAGTAATCTTATGCACAAGCTGCATCTCCAGAGATCCAATAAATCAATTCAAACAAGAATATTTATTAAAAAACTGATGTTTCCCTTTTCTTTTTCCAAAAAGAAAATTACCCTTCATGAATATTAAGTAGAATAGTACCTTTAGAAATGACTTATGAACCATATAAACCAGTTTTTAGAGCAAAATCCATGACCCACAAAAACCAAGAGAGGAAATTATCGTTATCTCACAAAATTTATGCTTTGCTACATATCAACTGTGCAGTTAAAGTAAAATTGTTCCCTCCATTTGGTGGCCAAGAAATTAGGAGAATACAAAATCACAGGGAATTGAAAAGTAAGGGTTGTGCAGATAAAACCAAACAATACAACTTTTTTGCTTCAACCATTTTACAAGCAAAAACAGTTGCCAAACAACGTTTATTGTTCACAATTTCAATAAAAAGTGAAAGAAAAAGTAAATATCTGGAAAACTTGTCCCCCCCAAAAAAATATTTCTGGAAACAGTAACAGACTGTTACAAATGACCCCTAAGTAGGGTAAAAAAATGAGGACAAACAGAAAGAACCAAGAAAGGAAAATAATTAAATAAAAGTAACTTAATTAAAACAAGCTCAGACTTACCAAAGATAGTTACTATCTTCTCGATTACTACAACCTTAAAGGACACGACGAGCATAAATAACCCCTTTAACTTCTAACGGGTTGAATATCTTTTATAAGGAATTGGAGGAAGATGCGGTGATATTTTTTCTAGGAAATTTCAAACAAAAAATACACAGTATTCCTTCTTTTCTATCAGATAAATAATTACCACCCCCCAATTTCACAAAATTCTTCACTATAAATAGAAATAATCTTCTTAATCAAAATACTAAGCTATAAAAAAAACGGGGATAAACAAAAGAACCTATAAACAGGGGTGGCAAAGGAAGGAAAATAATAAAATGAAAGTTAAAAAAAAAAAAAGAAAAGAAAAGAACTCATACTTATGTTACTTACCGAAAACTTGAGTTACCGAAGATAAATTGCCGCCTTTTAGATTTATAAAAAATAAATGTTCCTAGAAAGACATAAATGAAAGGAACCAAGTAAACCAATATACTAATCATCAAAATTTTCAAGGTAAAATCTAACAATATAAACATGCTGAAATTCAAACTGAAGTTACGTAGCTGTACTAAATAACTGGAAGTCCAAATTTGCTGCGTCTTATTGCTAGATGACAGATTCCGAAAATTAGAACCTTCTGCAACAATGCACTAATAGGAAGGACTTGGGAAGAGTGCAGATAAAAAGACAGGGAGAGATGATACCGCAGTATAATCCCGCAGAGAAGTGTAACGACAGTATATTCTCATAGAAATTCAGTTGGTCTCCATCTCTATTTCAAGCACCAAACTGGACATCTTCAACTAAAACTAAAACGGCAAGATAATCTATGACACAAACTTAAGCACATAACATGAGTTCTAAGTCTTACCAAAATAGATTTCTGGTTCACACCAAATGGGCGGATAGTCGGACAACCATACATAAAGAATTCACAGGTGCATTTCTCTTTCTCAGGCTGTCCGTTGTCTCCTTGCCTGAAAAGTTTTAGAACAATTGTCAATGCCTCTTGCTTCCTCTTTCGGTTTTGAAAATGGCTCCTCTGCATCACCAGTTTCTCAAGTTAGCAATGAAGAAAAGAATATGAACTTTATGATTAGGATAATAGGAAAAGAAAATTGATGTTTATAGCTTACCAGAATCAGTTACTTGATTGTATTTATAAGAAAAAGTCAGCACAACTTCATTATATGTTCAATCCTGACAAATCAAAGACCTTTAAGATGGTTATGTTCACCAACATTAATTCTATAGTTTTTAGTTAAATCCCATTGAACTGAGGAGCATTATCTTGACCTGATGGAACCAGTGCTACAGCTTTAGTCAAATGGAAATTGTCTATTTGTCTTTCCTAGTTTTTATTCATGAATCAAATCAATGAATTAGATTCAATTATGTTAAGTTTGCCTTCTATGATATCTTTGCATTCTTTCGCTAATATGATGTGTCGTAAACATAATTCCAACGTCTCCTACGAAAAAATATAGTATCTCAGCAAAGACATTGCAATCCATTTCATGAAACACTAACACGTGGATAGTGCTTCAACTGCTGTTCTTTGAAACAATGAGAGTACAAAATAGATAGTAGTAAATTCCCAAATCTATCAAATCAAATATAACAACAGAGCTCGAATTACCTTTACATTTGAAGCGGTAAGCGTCGTTCCACAAATTTTTAACATCCATCACTGAATCAATGCTTCTCCTCATCCCTCTCCAATCCCACATGCCAAATTTAATTATCAGGAACAAGAAGTATGTCAGAATTGGAGAGTTCATCCTCATTCCCCCCTGCAGCATGTACGATTAGACTAATTTAATATGTTTTAAGAAAAACCCAGATCAAACAAATAAGTAATCTTATGTACAAGCTGCAGCTCCAGAGGTCCAACAAATCAATTCAAACAAGAATATGTATTAAAAACTAATGTTTCCCTTTCCTTTTTCTTTTAAAAAAAAAAAGAAAAAGAAAAAGAAAAAGAGTACCTTTTATGAGTATTAAGTAGAATAGCACATTTAGAAATGATTTATGAACCATATAAACTAGTTTTTAAGAGCAAAATCCATGACCCACAAAAACCAAAAGGGGAAATTACCTTTATCTCACATAATTTATGCTTTGCTACATATCAATTGTGCAGTTAAACTAAAATTGTTCCCTCCATTTGGTGGCCAAGAAATTAGGAGAATACAACATCTCAAGGAATTGAAAAGTAAGGGTTGTGCAGATAAAACCAAACAATACAATTTTTTTGAAATTAAAAAATCCAAAAAGTAAAACAGAGAGAGAAGGCAGGATAGTGTACCAGACTTGCCAGTTTTTGGGTGATTTGCAGAGGAATTCTTGAGCGCGGTACACGGTTTGCGGCATAGTGTTTATCAATTGTGCGGTTTTTTAACTCTATTAATATACTATCATTTCACCCGCGCCTATCCTATGCTTTAGTAGGAGGATAAGCTAAAAATTCAAAAATAATCATATTTTATTAGATAGATGTGTACAATTAGAAATTATGACGATAAGCCAAAAATTCAAAAATAATTATATTTTGTTAGATAGATGTGTATAATTAGAAATTATGACATAGGCCATGTTGGGCTCCTCCTTATAAGTTGGTTTGACCAACTTATAAGGAGTTTTGTACACATTGTGTGTTCGAGAGCTACTTAAATTTTAACTTATTTTTTGACTTATAAGTCAAAAAAAATAAGTAACAATTTTTAACTTATTAAAAAATGACTTATAAGTCATTCTTAATAAGTTATTTTGATCAAATGTAATGACTATTTTATCCCTCCTATGTCTTAATAAATTATATCTCTACCCCCTTTGTCTTTGTCTTGATGGTCCAAATTTTATACGTCATCTCTGTTGGATCTTCATTCTTATGTATTCATACTTATAAAAAATAATTTAATACATTTTAAATACTTTACAATATTTATATAAATTAAAAAATAAATTTATTTTAAATTAAAAATATCTCAAATTAATTTTAAATACCAATAATAATTTAATAAGTTGGTATAACACGATCAAGTTTGTCATTATAATTGTTTTTATTATTAAATTAATAATTTATTATTTATAAAAACAAACACGTAACAAAAAAATATTATTTTTTTATCAATCAATTCTAAAGATTTAAATATATTAAAATTATATTTTTTTACAAAAGATAAAAAAATTACAATAAAAAATTGAAATCATAATTCATTTAAATAAAATAATAAATAATCATAAAGATGGTCAATTGCATAGTAATAATTTAATTTATTTTTTTATTGAGCTGTTTTTCTTTTTATGGATTTTGTTTTCTTCGTAAGATAATTGATTTAATCTCTTTTTATGAAATAGCTTTGTTATCATCTCTTATGAGACTTTGTTTTGTTATTTTAGGGATTTTTTTCCGGTTGTGATAATTTTTTGAGTGCGTAAACTAATGAAAATAGATTGTTCATATTTAAGTATGACGTTATCATAGTAGTTTATTCTATCATTATTCGTGTTAAATAACTATTAAGATCTATATATTCTATTATTATTTTTAAAATATAATTGCTTTTTGATAGTATATGTGACTGCGATTGACATTTTTCTTGATTATTTTAATTAATTTATTTTTAAAAAAATATGATTTAATCATGTTATTATAATTATTTTATTTTAATCTTTTAGAACATATTAGAGTTAAATGAGCAAACAGTTTGAGCTCGATTCGTATTCGCTCGACTAAAAATTCGATTCGAGTTCGACTCGAAATATAAGCTATTTACCAATAAGTTGTTTAAATAATAAGTTGTTTACCAATAATAAGCTATTTAAATAATAAGTTTTTTTATCAATAAGTTGTTTAAATAATAAGTTGTTTACCAATAAGCTATTTACCAATAAACTGTTTAAATAATAAGTTATTTACCAATAATAAGTTATTTATTAATAAGCTGTTTAAATAATAAGTTGTTTACCAATAATAAGTTATTTATCAATAAACTGTTTAAATAAGCTATTTACCAATAAGCTGTTTAAATAATAAATTGTTTACCAATAAGCTGTTTAAATAATAAATTTTTTTTACCAAAAAGCTGTTTAAATAAGCTATTTACCAATAAGTTGTTTAAATAATAAGTTGTTTACCAATAAGTTGTTTAAATAATAAATTGTTTACCAATAATCTGTTTAAATAATAAGTTGTTTAAATAATAAGTTGTTTACCAATAAGTTGCTTAAATAATAAATTGTTTACCAATAAGCTGTTTAAATAATAAGCTATTTACCAATAAGCTGTTTACCAATAAGTTGTTTAAATAATAGGTTGTTTACCAATAATAAGCTGTTTATCAATAAATTATTTTAATAATAGTTGTTTACCAATAATAACCTTCGATATGATATTGAATCAATGTATCTTTTTATAATATCCTTTTTAGTAATCTTTACATTTTTTTTAACTTATAAGTCATTATCAGCCGAACACCTTCATAACTTGTTTTAACTTAATTTTTGACTTATAAGTTATTATCAGCCGAACGCTTTTACTTATAAGTCACAACTTAAAACAACTTATAAGTCAACTTATATTTTGACTTATAAGTCATTTTAAAATAAGTCATTCCCGAACAGGCCCATAGTCTAGTGATAAGTTCTAATTTTTTGTTGTTGTTGTACATAGTCACAAGCTTGAATTTATCGCTCAGTAAAATCAAAATCAGTACAGTGCATTACATGATGAAAGTTCAAACCTTGTTTGTTAACTGACTTAAAGTCTTACAGTTTAATGTATTAAGTGTTTGAGTAATTAAGCTCATTTGATAAATTTTACGTATATATATCACTAAAATAAAATTAAACTCCTCTTAAAAACTTGAACTAAAAATAACTAAATTTTAAGTCAAAATGTTAGAATTTAGCGGACACTACATAAGATTGAAGGTTTTTTTGTTTTGTTATAATATTGGAATGAAAAATGAGAATGAGAATGGTAATGAAAATGGGAAGGGAATGGGAATGAAAATAGGAAGGGAATGAAATGGGCATTCTTATTTTTATGTTTAGTCAGAACGAGAAACTACTCGATTTTTAATCGATCGAGGTTTTTTTTTTAAGTTTGTCAATTGGAATGGAATGGTCAATATTTACCCTTCCTGATAGGTGCATAATATCTGATTATTTTCATTCCTTTATGCTTAGTTTAGTTGCATGTTATCTGTTATATGAGTTGATTTAAGGTATTTATTGATTTATAGAAGAATTTGATGCGATTCTGCAAAAATGTAGTTTAATACTGATTTTTATGTTGTTTTGCAGAATACTCTACGATCAGCTTTGGGACTCTACGATCGTTGAGTGAGAGCCCTACGTTCGTTGTGTTAGTGTGAAGTCTGGAAACTCTACGATTACGAGAAAATTCAATAGAGGTTATTCGACGATTAGCATGCTCTGCAATGTTTGACTCTACGATGGTCGAGACCTGGTACTCTGTGTTCGTAAAGTGGGAGCTCTACGCTTGAGTGGCTGTGAACTCTGCGATGGTGCTGTCAACTCGACGATTGTCCCAAGTTCACTCTACGTCTGATGAGAGAATTCTACGACTGCATAACTACTCTACGAAGTGATGAATTCCTATTCTGAGTAAGATTTGAGTTGCTGGGATGATAGAGTTCGACTTGTATGCAGATTTGGAGATGGAATTACATGCTTACATGGAAAGTATCTCTGATTATGGAAAGTAGAATCTGATATGGAATCTGAGTTGCAGTTTTATATGGGAACTGATGCCGAATTAGAGAAAAAAACTGAGGAAGACTTGGATTTAGAAACTGAATCTTGATTTAATAAGAAAGCTACTTAAAGCTGGATTGCAGAGATTGACAAAGATTTAGAATACTACCATATCTACAGATTGAAGACTCCCGAAGTAGAGTTGGATTAAAATTCTTCTAGGCTTTAAAAATTTATCTATAAATACCTGTCACTTGTAATCAGTTGGTGGGATCCAACACAATTCAATATTCATTATTTTTAATCTCAGAATATATTATCAGTATGCTAGCTTAGTTATTTTTATTCAGTTCTAAAGGGATGTGGAACCATATTTATAGTTAATATAATAATTGAGTTATATTATTGATTCCTTCATGCATGAAATTTATTCTAATAATCCGATTGAATTCCTTATATGATTTTCAGTTTACGAATTTGGTTTCTGTAGGATTAAATTGGTGAATTGTTATCATCTGCTAGATTAAGGTATAATATTTAAGCAAATGATGTTATATCTGATCACATGTATTACTTACTAATATCTGATTGTGGGCAAGCTTTTGGATATTGTTAAGATTATCAGAAGACAAGTTAAATAATCCCTGATAATGTGATTGTTACTTGGAACAACCTAATTCTCTAATTCTTACTGCTTCTGTCATATTAAATCTAGACTGATAGTTCTGGGTTATATAACAGTTAGAGTCTAGTGGGGGCGATTGTCACATTAAATTTAAACTTGAGGAGAATTTCAGATAATTGAGTGATTGCTGATCATCTAGGGTTATTAATTTCATTGAAGGAAGAAGTAATATTAACTTGATCATTATATTACTGTAAATTGGTGAAGCTGAACTGAAGAACTGAAACTTTTATATACTTGATTATCTTTATTAATTTAATTCTGTTTTTCTTAGTTAATTATAATTGATTCAAAACCCTCTAATCTTTATTTCTTGTTTATAGTTAGAAACATTAGAATAAATTTAAAACAAGATCAATTCTCTATGGGATCGATTCTTACTTACTATTGTGCTAGTTACTTGAATTCGTAGAGTGCAAGTGAGGTTAATTTTGGATTGCTTAACGACAGCTCTCCCAAATTTTGGCACCGTTGCCGGGGAACTTGATTAGTTGTTTTGATTTATTTTGTATTTCTTTTTAGTTTATGACTCGATCCTCTCAATCTACTGAACTGAATTTTAATCTAGAGATAGAAAAGACAGCAAAGAGGCTAAGAAAGGAGAGTCGTAGAGTCAAAAGCACAACTGCAGATCCAGAAGAAGCCTTTGTTTCATCACCTGGTCTCAACATAGCAATTGAATTGCTATCAAACAATTCGTCTACTGATTCAGAAGAAGAAGAGGAGATGGCTGATCCTAATAATAACAAGACTCTAAAAGAACTAGCTACTCCTAATCTCAATCAACAACATTTGTCTATCGAGTACCCTACTCTGAATACTTCTTTTAAACTGAAATCAGGACTAATTCACCTTTTGCCTACTTTTCGTGGTCTTACAGGTGAGGATCCATACAAGCATTTAAAGGAATTTCAGGTGGTATGCTCCACCATGAAACCACAAGGAGTGACTGAAGAATAGATAAAGCTTAGAGCTTTTCCATTCTCACTAGCAGACTTAGCAAAGGACTAGCTGTACTACTTACCCTCAGGATCAATTCAAACTTGGAATGACATGAAGAAGCTATTCTTGGAGAAGTACTTCCCTGCTTCAAAAGTAGCTAACATCAGAAAGGAGATCTGTGGGATTAGACAGTTCAATAGAGAAACTTTGTATGAGTATTGGGAAAAGTTTAAGAAGTTATGTTCCAGTTATCCATCTCACCAGATTGATGACCAACATCTGATCCAATACTTGTATGAGAGATTGTTGTCCATGGACAGAAGCATAATTGATGCAGCGAGTGGAGGAGCCTTAGTTGACAAGACACTAGAAGCTGATAAAAACCTAATTGCAAACATGGCTGCAAATTCACAACAATATGGTACAAGGATGAATCATATACCAACAAAAGTAAATGAGGTGAGCACATGTACTCATGATAAGGAAATTTTTGAACTAACTGCTTTAGTTAGATAATTGGTTGCAGGAAAAATGCTAGTAGCCAAAGCTTGTGGGATCTGTTTGTTGTCTGGCCACACCACTGATTCATGCCCAACATTACAAGATGATGAGACTATGCAACAAGCCAATGCAGTAGGGAACTTTCAGATACAACCTCAGAGAAGATATGACCCCTATTCGAACATATACAATCCAGGATAGAGGGATCATCCTAATCTCGGTTATGGAGGCAATAGACCACCTGCACCACCTGTTTTCTCCAATAGATAACAAGGCTTCCAACCAGTCCCACAACAGTACTAACCTAGACAACCAATACCTGCCAATCCTAGGACATCACTAGAGGACATGTTCAAAGCATTTATGACTCAAACCCAACAGTTCCAACAAGAAACAAGGACTTCGATGAATAATCTTAGGAACCAAATGGGTCAGTTGGCTACCACAGTTAAGAGATTGGACTCTCAAGGCTCAGAAAAACTACCCTCCCAAACAGTTATAAATCTAAGGGAGAATGCAAGTGCCATTACACTAAGGAGTGGGAAAGAGCTGGAAGACGCTAAAGCCACTGTTGAGTTTGAAAAAGAGAAGAATAGGGAGATTGTACCACTTAAGGTAATTCTTAACCCTGCTATTTTAGTTAAGACTAATGTTTTACCTTTTCCACCTAGAAATCACAAGACTTCAAGAAAGGATGAGCAAGAAAAAAAGATCCTTGAGACCTCCAGGAAGGTGGAAGACAATATACCTTTATTAGATGCAATCAAACAAGTGCCAAGATATGCTAAATTTTTGAAGGAGTTGTGCACTAATAAAAGGAAATTGAAAGATGATGATAAAAGAGCTACTGTTAGAGAGAATATATCAGCAATACTTCAAAGAAAAATACCCCCTAAATGCAAGGATCCAAGCATGTTCACCATTCTATTTAGAATAGGTAACACCAGGTTTGAGAAAGCTATGCTAGATTTAGGAGCTTCAATAGTGTCATGCCATTATCTATATTTACTTCTTTAAATCTAGGGTCTTGTAAACAAACTGGCGTTATTATTCAACTTGCTGATAGGACTAACACTTACCCTGAAGGGGTGATTAAAGATGTTTTAGTGCAGGTGAATGAGCTAATTTTTTCTGCAGACTTTTACATTGTGAACATGGAGGATGATTCATCTCAAAACCCTGCTCACATCTTATTAGGGAGGCCATTCTTAAAGACTGTCAGGACTATGATTGATGTGCATAATGGGACCTTGACTATGGAGTTTGATGGAGAAAAGATCCAATTTAACATATATGAAGCCATGAGGTACCCTAGTGATATCAATCCAGTTTATGCTATTTATATTGTTGATTCTCTAGTACAGGATTCTTTTAATCAAGCGCAAAGGGACAACTTGGAGACTGCAATTACTAACAGTTTGGAGTTAGACAAAGAAGAAGAAATTGAACAGGCTTAGGAATTGAAGGAGACTGTAGCTGATTTACATTCATTACCACAATTCTCAGATAAATATGCAGTTCATTCTATTCAATTACCTGTTTCTCATCAAAAATTGTTACCTTCTGTTGTACAGGCCCCTACATTAGAACTCAAACCATTGCCAACCTATCTGAAGTATGCTTACTTGGGAAAAGATGACACACTACCAGTGATTATTGCCAACAACTTAACCAAAGTACAGGAAGATAAACTGCTGAGAATCTTTAGGGATCATTTAACAGTCTTTGGTTGGACCATTGCAGATATAAAAGGCATAAGTCCTACTGTGTGTATGCACAAGATTTGGTTAGAAGAAGGAGCCAAGCCTACCAGGGAAGCCCAGAGGAGACTGAACCCACCCATGATGGAGGTAGTAAAGAAAGAAATACTAAAATTACTTGATGCATGCATTATATATCCAATTTTAGACAGTCAATGGGTAAGTCTAGTCCAGGTAGTTCCAAAGAAGTTTGGAATCACAGTTATCCAAAATGACAATAATGAGTTGGTGCCAACAAGAATGCAAGCAAACTGGAGAGTGTGTATTGATTATAGGAAATTAAATGCGGTTACTAGGAAAGATCATTTCCCTCTCCCCTTTATTGATCAAATGTTAGAGAGATTGGCTGGCCACACTTACTATTATTTTCTAGATGGATTTTTAGGTTATAACCAAATTATGATAGCCCTAGAAGATCAAGACAAAACCATCTTCACATGCCCTTTTAGTACATTTGCCTATAGAAGAATGTCATTTGGACTTTGTAATACCCATGTACCTTCCAAAGATGCATGGTAAGCTTGTTTTCTGATCTTCTAGAGAGTTGTATTGAAGTTTTTATGGATGATTTCACAATTCATGGTGATTCTTTGGATGCATGTGTTGATAATTTAACTAAGGTGCTTGATAGATGCTTAGAAACTAATCTTGTTCTTAACTGAAAAAAATGTCATTTTATGGTAGAGCAATGGGATAGTACTTGGCCATGTTGTTTCTTTTAGAGGATTAGAAGTTGATAAAGCCAAAATAGAAATTATTGCTGCATTATCTTACCCTGCAAAAGTGCAGGAGATTCGTTCTTTTCTTGGACATGCAGGTTTCTATAGGAGGTTTATCAAGGACTTCTCCAAGATAGCTTTGTCTTTATGCAAGTTGCTATAGAAAGATATGGAGTTCCAGTTTACTGAAGAGTGTAAGGAGATTTTTGACAAGCTGAAGAAACGGTTGACCTCTGCACCTGTGATCCAACCACCAAACTGGAAACTACCCTTTGAGATTATATGTGATGCAAGCAACTATGCAGTGAGAGCTATTTTGGGCCAGAAAGTGAATAAAACTGTCCATACCATTTACTGTGCTTCTAGGACTCTCAATGCTGCTCAAATAAACTACTCTACGACTGAGAAAGAACTTTTATCAGTTGTTTTTGCTTTAGATAAATTTAGATCTTATTTATTAGGAACTAAAGTAGTAGTTTATTCTGACCATGCTGCTCTCAAGTATCTGCTGACCAAGAAGGACTCAAAGCCAAGAATTATAAGATGAATTTTGTTATTACAAGAATTTGACTTGGAGATTAAAGAAAAGAAAGGAGCAGAAAACCAAGTTGCAGATCACTTGAGCAGACTGATGAGGGATGAGGTATGAAGAGATACTACCATTACATGATTATTTTCCAAATGAGCACTTATTTATAATCACTGAGGAAAGGCCCTGGTATGCTGACATTATGAATTACTTAGCAAGTTCATATGTTCCTAGCAAGTTTTCTAGACATCAGAAAGATAAGCTTTGAAGTGATGTTGTGATATTCCAAACCTTGATAAGATTCGTATATGTAAATTATGTGATTATTAAATGAAATTTCTTATTCCGACTCTATGTTATGTGAGTGTATACTCTAATAAACGACTGTTCAGGGAATCTTTGAAAACCTAATACGATTCGAAAACGCTATCGTATACGTTTAGAATTAGAGCGTATAACCTAAAACTAGGTATCAAGAAGTTTAAAACCTTAAGCCCTAATGAGATTCGAATTTTGTAACATATGTACTTAATAAAGATTGAAATGATATTTCGAAGCAGGTGTTTCGTGATTATATTATGTAAACGATGAATTAGGTCAAATAAAATTTTTTTGTCAAGCTGCTTAGTCATGCTTACATTAACAAAATAATTTATCGTGATTTCCACGATTTCACCAAGAAGCATCCTGACAAATTATTTTTGACAAGTTGCTGTGTCGTGTTTGAGAATGACAAAGTGATTTGTCGTGCTTACGGTAACAAGTTGCATTGTCGAGCTTGAAAGATATTTTCATTGAAGAGCTTATAAGATGGGTTCAATTACAAGCTGTATTGTCGAGCTTGTAAGATATTTTCATAGAGAAGCTTAGAAGATAGGTTCAATTGCAAGCTGCATTGTCGAGCTTGGAAGTTATTTTCATTGAGGAGCTTAAAAGAATATTCTAAGAATATGTTAGGGTGAAAAGTGTAATAAGCCGAGCCCCTAACGTGTAATTAGTGAAACTTAATTTTTCTATAAATAACAAGCTCAGTTCATTCAATCTTTACTATTTTTTCAAGAGCAGTTCAAGAGCAAAAACACTCTATATTTATATTCTGAGAAATATTGTGAGATAAAAATTACTTTCTAAGTATCGAAGCGCTACGTGATTGGAAGTAAAGCTAGAAACTACAAGTACAAGAGGTATTACTCGAGTGGTTATTATTTTCATTTTTCTTTATATATTTAGTAAAAATATACTTTTATAAGCAGTTATAATGCCCAAATTATTTTAAGTATATAGCACAAAAGTCCTATTTACAGGCAGTTATAATGCCCAAATTATTTTAAGTATATAGCACAAAAGTCCTATTTACAAGCAGTTATAATGCCCAAATTATTTTAAGTATATAGTACAAAAGTCCTATTCACAAGCAGTTATAATGTCAGATTTATTTCTATTATATTAGAAAATATACTTTAAATAAGCAGTTACTATATTCGATTTTCTTCAAGTATTTAGTAAAAATATTCATTTTACAAGCAGTTATAATGCTTAAATTATATCAAATATAATAGCAGAATATTCATTTTATAGGCAGTTATAATGCTCAATTTATTTTAAATATAGTTGAAAAATATTCATTCTATAAACAGTTATAATGTTGAAATTATTTCATGTATAGTAGAAGAATTATTTATATGCGGTTATGATACCCGAAATAAAACTTCAAAGATTTAATCGTTAAACGCTTATTTGTCTACATAAACTTATAATCGTGTAGGATTTACGACGAACGTTTAGACCGTTATATTAACTGTAAAAGATATACGAGGCAAGTCTTCTAACCTTGTTATATGTAAGCAAGTATTACACATCTTGCTATCAATTGTTACAAAGTTATTTCTTCTTGTTCAAGATAACTTAAAAAATAAATCATTATTTGTAACGGACGAATTAATTGCGTTGTGATTCTAGGGACATAATCCTTTTAAGGGGGAAGGATGTAACGAATGTAATTTTTGGTGAACAAATAAAATATTTATTGAGTTAAATAAATATTTTTGTTAATAAGGCTTTGTGACTCTTGGTTGGTAAAAATGATTTATTTTGCTTTGGTTCAACCAAACAAGGCCTTGTGGCCTTTGAAATTCCATTTTTCTGCATTTGAGTTTGCCAAACATGGCCTAACTCTTTGTTTTTGCAATTGACTAATTAAAAACCCAGTTACGTTGAAAAACAAATATATCGGTTGTTTTAAGTTTAAGGAAGAAAGAATAGAGCTTTGAGAGTTTTGAAAAATTGAGAGTTTGAGAGTTCTGTGAATTGAGAAGGAGAAGGAAGAGGATTACTAAAGCTAAGGAATCATATTTGTTTAGCTTGAAGGTATAATTCCTTTTAAATTTTGTTAGAAGTTTTTTTTTCCACTGTATATGATTTTTATTTCATAGTGTTCAATTTCATTAAAAAGGCCAAAACATGAATATTTTGTTTAAATAGTGATTTTTTGGTCTTTAATTAGTTGATTATGTGTTTTATAATGATTAGAATTGTTAAAAATATGTTAGGTAATTGTTTTACATCATGTTTGACGTCTGGGTATGCTTAATTTGTGAGTCGGATGGTAGAATTTGGAAAATTTGGTCTGAAATTGCACTGGTTCGTGAACTGCAGGAGCTGACAGTCGAGTCCACCACCCCGACGGTGGAAATACACTAGAGTTAGCGCCCCGACGGTGTCCTTGCCCCAGCGATAGGAATGAACTGGTTCCGTCGCCTCGACAGTTGTCTCGCCCCGATGCCAGTGTGTGAGGGAATCCACGGCCCCAACGGTGGAACAAAAAATGGAAAATTTTCCTTTTCTTTGCGATCAGCTATATGGCCATGTGCATGTTTAAAACTTAGGCTAAAGTATTAAATGATTAATGAGATACTACAATAGATGATAAGCGAATATCTATTGAATATCAAATGACAATTGATATATTAAAATAAAAATGGATAAGAACGAATTATTGTTACCGCTTTTCAAACGAAATGTATAGGTTGATTAAAGAACATGAACTTTAATCTGTAATCTATGCACGAGGCAAGTTTTCTACCCTTAATCTTTTTATTCCGTTGAAAACAAGCTCCTTATTTACCTTTCATTGAACAAGCTTTTTAACCTTAGCTTATCATTATTCAAGCAAGGTTTATACAATGACAAATGCTTATGTTTTATTCTAGTCATTTATTATCCAGTTATGAATCTTATTCAAACTTCAAACATAAATCTTGTTGTACGATTCTATTGTTGAATCAAATGCTTTAATGACTAGCAAACCGTTATTGATTCAGCTAGTCCATAGTTGATGAGCTTTCTAAAGATTTAAAATATCTTGAAGTTATTCCAAACCAAGTTTCTTTTGGTGTGGAATCTGAAGTCAAACGGAGATGAACAACCCTAATATAGGGGATTAAACTACGCAGTAGCGTTAAAATGTTTGTGTACAATATATTGTACAAAAGGCTGATCCCCCGGAGTATGAGACGGATAGTCCATAATCTATAAGACTGTTAAAGGTTACAGTAGTGATACTTGTTAACCTAGGACATAGTTCGAGGTCTTATGACCCTCAGAAATACTTTTGATCTTGAAATCTATATTCGATTCTTAAGCCGAGTTTTCTTTTGAGCTTTCAGTCCTCTGATTTTTGTTTATTGATTTAAGGATAACTATTATACCTCAGTTGAAAATCTACTCCATTGATTATTTAACTGCTGTTATTGTTATTCTTGCAGGCAATTATTTGCTCACCCTTGCACAAAATATTGCAGCTAAATCTGAAAAGTCGGATGAGCCATCCACTAGCAAGGGCAAGGGCAAGATGAACAAATGAAGATGTTTATTCTATTTGATTCAGTTCTTTGTAATAAGACTTCATTATTATTTAAGTTTTTATTCCGCAAATGATGTAATAAAGGTTCGATAACCTGAGAATTATTTAATTAAGAGATTAGAAATGTAACCCCTTTTGGTGGGAAGATATTTCATTCAGTTTAATTTTATTGTCCTTTATTATGGGTAGTTAGTTATGAATGAATGAATAGTGAACACCAAATCAGTAGGAATTAAGGACCCAGATTCGGGGGTGTCACAGGTTGGTATCAGAGCTGTAGGTTAAGAACTTTAGGTGGGGAACCTTAGGAGTTAGCCTTGTTAAGAATTGAAAATCTAGTGGTGTTAAAACTCTTATCGAGTTCTAAGGAATGAATTAAGGAATTCATTAAAGATAATAATAAAAAAAAACTTTATGTGCTATAACTTATGTGCCATAACTTGTATGCTCGCGAGTAGTATCGAATGGTAATTAAACCTAAAATTTTGGTGGCAGGATGACTGATATAGGTGGATACAGTCAGGCTAGGGAGGAGGAGCCCCGAGATGTTCATGTAGTTAGGGAGCAGCTAGTGCAGAGGGAGCCATCTCCATTTATTACAGTTGTAGGTCCTGAGTACGAGCCTGAGACTGATCTTGAGGAGGATCCTGAGGAGGTTGAGGAGGAGGAAGAAGACCCTGAGGAGATACCATTATCTTCCTTAGGTGTTCAGATGTATGAGCAGGTGTATGATCGCAACATAGAGTTGCAGGATAGGGTGGAGGAGTTGGAGGAGCAGGTGGCTGATCATCAGACCACTATAGAGCAGAAGAATAATGAGATTGAGGAGCTTGACATACGTCTTGGGGACGTGGAGTGGAAGCTGGTTCAGGTAGAGAGCCAAAAGGAGGAGTTATCAGCTGAGGTAGAGAAACTGAAGAGTGAACTGAGAGAAGAGTCTGCAAAACGTGTTAGAGCTAAGGATGCGTGGATGAAGGTTGCTGATCATGCTAACCGTGTTGAGGATGAGGTGCAGTCAAAGAAAGCTAAGATGGATGAGAGGGAGCATGTTTTCCACACAACGATAGATAGAGCTCAGGATCGGGTTTATCATTACCCAACTCAGTTCGAGGATTTTCCGTGGTACGTGATGGATTGCAGAACGATGGTTCGTATTATGGAGCAGGAGCATAAAGAAGCCGTACGACGTGGAATGTCTTTATAGGTCACGGGTAGCAGTAATAATAAGTTATTTTCTAAGAGAATTAATATGTTGTAAATCTCAAATGAGATAAATAGAGGAATATGATGATGTAATCTTGAAATATTATGAATTCAGGATAGATGATATAAATAACTATGATGCTATCTAAGTTATGTTTTAAGGCAGTAAATGAATAAAATATAGAGGTTTATCAAATGTGCTATGTGCTAAATGTTGTTTATAAATGTTTAAGTTAGGATTTAAATGTTTAAGTAATTGAGTAATAATCTAATAGTGCGAATTCTTAATAGTAAAATGCCGCCAAGAAGAAGACAGACACGTCAACAGACCCCTGAGGGATCCATAAATAACAATGACGAAACCAACGCTAATCCAATACAACAGTTAGTGGATTTGCTAACGGGAGCATTTGCGAATCAACCTCGAGTGTAGGCCACAACTTTCAAAGATTTCAAGGCTGTTGGACCCCTAGAATTTCAAGGCTCTATGAATCCGATCGAAGCACAAACATGGGTCATGGAGATGGAAAAGGTTTTTGACGTCGCTAGGGTCAGCGAGGACCAAAAGACTGCATTCACGACATTTATGCTGAAATTAGAAGCTAGTTATTGGTGGCAAGCTAACAAAACTCGGGGTGGTCAAGGGGTAATTCCGTGGGATAGATTCAAGGAGATGTTTTTTGAAACTTATTTTCCGGCGAGTGTGCAGAATCAGATGGAGGTGCAATTTCTGGAGTTAAAGCAAGGTACAATGACGGTGCCTGAGTATGCTATGAGATTTAACGAGTTGGCGAGGTTTGCGCCATATCAAGTTAATACTGATGAGAGAAAGGCTAGAAGGTTTGAGCAGGGACTGAAGCCCTGGTTGTTCAGTCGAGTTTCGATGTTCCAATTAAATTCATTTGCAGCAGTGCTGGAGAAGGCGATTATCGCCGAAGGAGGAAGTGATGCTCTGTCTAAGTACAATCAGGAGCAAAAGAAGAAGAAAAATGAAAATGAGAATAAGGCAAGTGGTAGCGATGGTGGCAGTGAACAGAAGAGAAAGTGGAATGATAGTGTTTCTGCTGGAAGTCAGCAAGGAAATCAGAAGAAGAAGGTGGAAACGTGCAACAACTGGGGGAAGAATCACATGGGTGTTCACTTGAAGGGCGGGAGGGTATGCTTTAATTGTGGACAAGAGGGTCACATTGCGCCAAATTGCCCTAGTCCGAAAAAGGGTGCATATTTCACTTGTGGATCGAAGGATCATCTTGCTCGAGATTGCCCTGAGAATGCTACGGGAGGAGCAAGTGGGGGAAAGGGAAACAACAGTGGTGGTAACTTGACTATCACTGGACCGACGTCGTCTAATCGACCTACCGCCCGAACAATCAACATGACGGTGCAAGATGCTATGCAGTCTAGGGATGTGGTGTCAGGTATCATTCCTGTCAATAATGTAAATGCTTATGTATTATTTGATTCGGGTGCTACTTGTTCCTTTATATCCGATGATTTTGCTAGAAAATTAGAGTTACCTCAGGAAGAGTTAGATTACCCTATGAACATAGAAATCGTGAATAGAGAAGTGATTCCTGTTAAGTTTATACACAAGAACTGTCGGGTAGATATTAAGGGTCATGTGATGATGGTAAACTTAATCCCAATTCGACTTATAGGGCAGTTATTCTGGGAATGGATTGGTTGTTCAATTATAGGGCAGTTATTGATTGCCAAAAGAAGTGTGTGAACCTTATGACTCCATCAAAGGTAGTGTTTTATGGCAGCAAGGCGCCTAGACAAGCAAGTTATCTGACGATGATGCAAGCCAGGAAGATATTGAGACAAGGATGTGTAGGATATCTAGCCTACATAGTTGATACATGAAAGGTGAGTGCAAAGCTAGAGGAGATACTGGTAGTTAGGGATTTTGCAGATGTGTTTCCTGATGATTTATCGGGACTATCGCCAGATAAGGAAATTGAATTTGTAATTGATCTAGCACCGGGAACTGCCCCTATATCAAAAGCCCCGTATCGGATGGCTCTTATAGAGTTGAAGGAGTTGATGGTGCAACTGCAAGAGCTGGTAGACAAGAAGTATATTCAACCGAGCGCTTTGCTGTAGGGAGCACCAGTGTTATTTGTCAAGAAGAAAGACGGATCAATGCGTCTATGCATTGATTATAGAGAGTTGAACAAGGTCACGATTAAAAATAAGTATCCGTTGCCAAGGATCGATGACCTGTTTGATCAGCTGAAGGAAGCGAGATATTTTCAAAGATAGATCTGCGAAATGGGTACCATCAGTTGAAGGTGAGAAAGGAAGACATACCAAAAACAGCTTTCCGAACCAGATATGGCCACTATGAGTTTTTAGTTATGTCATTTGGTCTAACAAACGCACCTGCAGCGTTTATGGATTTAATGAATAGAGTGTTCAAACCATTTTTAGATAAATTCGTAGTGGTATTCATAGACGATATTTTGATATATTCCAAAACTCAAAAAGAGCATGAGGAGCACTTAAAGGTGACATTGGAAGCATTAAGGAGAGAGAAATTATATGGGAAATTCTCCAAATGTGAATTTTGGTTAGAGCGTGTTCAATTCCTTGGGCATGTTATTGATAGAGACGGGATTTCGGTGGATCCGGCGAAAGTGGAAGCTGTGATGAACTGGGATCAACCAAAAATACCGTCAGAAATAAGGAGTTTCTTGGGATTGGCGGGTTATTATAGGCGTTTTATTCAAGATTTGTCTAGGATCGCCACTCCGTTGACAAATTTGACAAGGAAAGCAATGAAGTTCGCTTGGACGGAGAAATGCGAAGAAAGTTTTAAGGAGTTAAAGAAATGTTTAAGTTCAACACTGTATTATCTTTGCCAGATAGTACCGAAAATTTTGTGGTTTACAGTGATGTATTGCACAAGGCGCTAGGCTGCGTACTTATGCAGAACGGTAAGATTATCGAGTATGCATCGCGCCAATTAAAAGATTATGAGAAAGGGTATCCGACCCATGATTTAGAGCTAGCAGCCGTGGTGTTTGCTTTAAAATTTTGGAGGCAATATCTCTATGGGGAGAAGTGTGAGATATATATAGACCATAAAAGTCTGAAATATATTTTCACGCAAAAGGATTTGAATAATGGATATAATTGATCAAAGATTACGATTGTGAAATTCTATACCATCCAGGGAAAACTAATGTGGTTGCTGACGCTTTGAGCAGGCAAGGGTAGGGAGAAGTTATCTTTGTTAACCGCTCAGGAGAAGTTCATAGCGGAAATGGCTAAGTTGGAGTTAGAGGTGAAATGTTTGGCAGAACCGAATGAAAAATGATTCCAGATGGAAACCCAACTAACTTTGGTAAACAAGGTAAAGGAAACACAACTCCAGGATGAGGAGTGTGATAAAATATGGAAAAGGGTGCTTGAGGGTGAGGAGCTTAAATTCAGAATCGATACCGAAGGGTTACTGAGATTTGAAGGTAGAATCTGGGTTTCGTTAGTGCACAAGATCAGAGAAGAGATTTTAAATGAAGCTCATAGTTCAAGATTTTTGGTTCACCGGGAAGTACAAAAATGTACTAGGATCTTCGACAACATTTCTGGTGGCCAAATATGAAAAGAGACGTGGCTGAGTGTGTTGCAAAGTGCTTAACTTGCCAAAAAGTTAAATCAGAGCATCAAAGACCAAGTGGGTTGTTACAACCCTTGGAGATACCAGAATGGAAGTGGGAACATATCACAATGGATTTTGTGGTAGGCCTTCCAACTACTCAAAAAGGCTATGACGCAATATGGGTTATTGTGGACAGACTGACGAAATCAGTGCATTTCTTGCCAATCCAAATCAGATTCACCCTAGATCAGTTGGCGAAATTATACGTTAAGGAAATTATCTCGAGGCACGGTGTTCCAGTATTGATTATGTTGGAGAGAGATCCACATTTCACATCAAAATTTTGGAGGAGTCTGCAAGCTTGTATGGGGATGCAGTTGAGAATGAGTAGAGCGTATCATCCCTAAACTGACGGTCAATGTGAAAGAACAATAAAAACGTTGGAGGATATGCTACGAGCGTGCATTATGGATTTTAAGGATAACTGGGATGATCATTTACCTCTGGTTGAGTTTGCCTATAACAATAGTTATCACGCAAGCATTGGAATGCCGCTTTATGAGGCGTTGTACGGAAGAAAGTGCAGAACTCGGTTATGTTGGGATGAGGTTAGTGAACGTCAACTATTGGGACCTAAACTGGTACAGCAAACTGCTGAGATCGTCAAGGTGATAAGGGCCAGATTGTTAGCTGCTCAAGACAGGCAGAAGAAATACGCAGATAAGCACCGACAGAATAGAGAATTCGACGTCGGCAGTTTTGTGTTTCTGAAAGTATCTCCTTAAAAAGGGAAGATTAGATTCGGTAAAAAGCGTAAGCTGAGTCCGCGATTTATTGGACCCTTTGAGGTGTTGAAGAAAGTAGGTGAGGTGGCCTATGAGGTAGCTCTACCTCCCGAGTTAGACCACATTCACAATGTCTTCCATATATCGGTGCTACGACCGTACAAGCCCGATTATAAACATGTAATAGAAAATGAACCAGTACAATTTGAGAAAGATTTATCCTATGAAGAGGTTCCTGTTCAGATACTTGACAGGAAAGAGCAGATTCTCAGAAATAAAGTTATACCTTCTGTTAAGGTAATCTGGAGGAACCACAACGCTGAAGAAGTTACGTGGGAACTCGAAGAGAGAATGATGTAAAACTATCCCCAATTATTTGTTTAATCCATGTATCGCGATTCTAGGGACAGAATCCTTGTAAGGAGGGGAGAATGTAACGACCGAATTAATTGCATTGTGATCGGGGACAGAATCCTTTTAAAGGGGGAAGGATGTAACGAATGTAATTTTTGGTGAACAAATAAAATATTTATTGAGTTAAATAAATATTTTTGTTAATTTATTTATTGAGTAAAATAAATAATTAATAAAGTTATTGTGGAGTAATTTATTTTAAGTGTAATTATGCTAATTGTTATTTGAATGCGATTTGATGTGTCTATTCTAATTTAGTTTAATAATTAAATTAGATGATGAAATGATTTATTTGAATAAAGGATTTATTTGAGTAAGATCATTATTTGGTAATATTGTTATTGGTCAAATAAAAGTTATAATTAAATTAGTAAGGTTTAATTGAATTTATTTAATAATATGTTTAATTAAATTGAAAGTGTGACAATTAAACTATATAGTATAATAAATTATTAAAATAAATGGAAAATGATTAATTTTAGTTAAACCAAACAAGGCTTTATGACTCTTGGTTGGTAAAAATGATTTATTTTGCTTTGGTTCAACCAAACAAGGTCTTGTGGCCTTTGAAATTCCATTTTTCTGCATTTGAGTTTGCCAAACATGGCCTAACTCTTTGTTTTTGCAACTGACTAATTAAAAACCCAGTTACGTTGAAAAACAAATATATCAGTTGTTTTAAGTTTAAGGAAGAAAGAACAGAGCTTTGAGAGTTTTGAAAAATTGAGAGTTTGAGAGTTCTGTGAATTGAGAAGGAGAAGGAAGAGGATTACTAAAGCTAAGGAATCATATTTGTTTAGCTTGAAGGTATAATTCCTTTTAAATTTTGTTAGAAGTTTTTTTTTTCACTGTATATGATTTTTATTTCCCTGTATGTGAATTCATTTGCTTAATGCATGAATTACTTAGTTGTAATTGATAGTAAGCATGTATTAGTGATTATATGATGTTTATAAACCAATTTGTAGGAATTAATCCATGAAAGCATGCTTTTAAAATAGAGTTTTTGGTTTTACAGAGTTTTACTTTCATGTATGGCTTATATGTATGAAAATTGATGTTCAATTTGATTATCAATCGGTAAATTGACTTTTGAATATGATAACATGATGAAAAACGAAAAGAATGCAAGTGGAATGGAATAAAATAGTTTAGAGATGAATTCACAGTGTTCAAATTCATTAAAAAGGCCAAAACATGAATATTTTGTTTAAACAGTGAATTTTTGGCCTTTAATTAGTTGATTATGTGTTTTATAATGATTAGAATTGTTAGAAACATGTTGGGTAATTGTTTTACATCATGTTTGATGTCTGGGTATGCTTAATTTGTGAGTCGGATGGTAGAATTTGGGAAATTTGGTCTGGAATTGCACTGATTCGCGAACTGCATGAGCTGGCAGTTGAGTCCACCGCCCCGGCGGTGGAAATACACTAGAGTTAGTGCCTCTGCGGTGTACTCGCCCCTGCGGTAGGAATGAACTGGTTCCGTCGCCCCGACGATTGTCTCGCCCCGGCGCTAGTGTGTGAAGGAATCCACCGCCCCGGCGGTGGAACAGAAAATGGAAAATTTTCCTTTTCTTTGTGATCAAGCTATATGGCCATATGCATGTTTAAAACTTCGGCTAAAGTATTAAATGATTAATGAGATACTACAATGGATGATAAGCGAATATCTATTGAATATCAAATGACAATTGATATATTAAAATAAAAATGGATAAGAACGAATTCTAAAGTGCTTATGGTAACTAATTATTGTTACCGCTTTTCACACGAAACGTATAGGTTAATTAAAGAACGTGAACTTTAATCTGTAATCTATGCACGAGGCAAGTTTTCTACCCTTAATCTTTTTATTCCGTTGAAAACAAGCTTCTTATTTACCTTTCATTGAGCAAGCTTTTTAACCTTAGCTTATCATTATTCAAGTAAGGTTGATACAATGACAAATGCTTATGTTTTATTCTAGTCATTTATTATCCAGTCATGAATCTTATTCAAACTTCAAACATAAATCATGTTGTACGATTCTATTGTTGAATCAAATGCTTTAATGACTAACAAACTCTTATTGATTCAGCTAGTCCATAGTTGATGAGTGTTTTAAAGATTTAGAATATCTTGAAGTTATTCCAAACCAAGTTTCTTTTGGTGTGGAATCTAAAGTCAAACTGAGATGAACAACCCTAATATAGGGGATTAAACTACGCAGTAGCATTAAAATGTTTGTGCACAATACATTGTACAAAGGGCTGATCCCCCGGAGTATGAGACGGATATTGTATAGTCTATAAGACTGTTAAAGGTTACAGTAGTGATACTTGTTAACCTAGGACATAGTTTGAGGTCTTATGACCCTCAGAAATACTTTTGATCTTGAAATCTATATTCGATTCTTAAGCCGAGTTTTCTTTTGAGCTTTCAGTCCTCTGATTTTTGTTTATTGATTTAAAGAAAACTATTATACCTCAGTTGAAAATCTACTCCATTGATTATTTAACTGTTGTTATTATTATTCTTGCGGGCAATTGTTTGCTCGCTCTTGCATAAAATATTATAGCTAAATCTGAAAAGTCGGATGAGCCATCCACTAGTAAGGGCAAGGGCAAGATGAACAAATGAAGATGTTTATTCTATTTGATTCAGTTCTTTGCAATAAGACTTCGTTATTATTTAAGTTTTTATTCCGTAAATGATGTAATAAAGGTTCGATAACCTGGGAATTATTTAATTAAGAGATTAGAAATGTAACCCCTTTTGGTGGGAAGATATTTCATTCAGTTTAATTTTATTGTCCTTTATTATGGGTAGTTAGTTATGAATGAATGAATAGTGAACACCAAATCAGTGAAAATTAAGTACCCGGATTTAGGGGTGTCACATTATTCATATATTGCTTGATGGAGCTTAAATTATTGTGTCAAACTAAATTATTTTGGTACGACATCTTATACTGAGAAATAAAATGCCTTAGTGGAAGGTTGTAAATCGTCGATTGTATATTGACATAAATTATAGGATGATATGCATACTCCTAGGATATTAGTAGGCTGATCCCCTACGAGATATCTGAAATCAAACTGTTCTAAGTTATTGAAGACTGATAACTGATTGAAACATATGGTTCATGTACTGAACCATCAGTTATACATCTTTGACATCTTTCAACTCAAACATATTGTGTTTACATTTTTAAATAAACTTGCTGAGCATTTATAGCTAATTCTTGCATATAACTTTCTTTGCAGTGTTAGATGGTAATCCCTGAACTTCAGGGACAGACAAGGGAAAAAGGCATGTTAATTAGTTTTATCTTACTATTTTGTATAATCTCAAGTCTTATAAGACTTTTGTTGTAATAAAGACATAGTAATGAGCATGTTATAACCAAACTTAAACTTATTAAATATATATCATCTTTTGTTACATCTCTTGCGTTGTATTTACATTCTTAGTTAAGTTAGAAAGTAGCATTTGATCTAGTACAGTATCCCTATGAACTATACATCTGAATGAGGGTATTTAAATGATACTGGGAGTTCTGTAAGCACTGAGGTTACACTTAATGAGCGTCGGTAAGGTGCCACCTTTATCGGAATACGCCCCTCAGTTCCAAGAACAATCTTATCATTAATACTGTGAATGTTAGATAGATAGAGAATATCGATATGAAAGAGATTTTCATAAGATATGAATTTATACATCCAAGTGAGGGTATCCAAACACAGTTAACATTCTGGCCAGAACTATTACCTATTATGGGGTACTGTGAACCTTGGATAGATAGAAGTTATATATTATTTAATGTTTATAGTTGAATAGTTTTACGTGAGCACCAAATCTGCTATAGAGAGTGTAGATAATTTGGGGGCGTCACAGGTTGGTATCAGAGCTGTAGATTATAGCTCTAAAGTAGTTAGGAAATACCTTAGGATATAGTCTTTGAGTCCGTAAAATACTTAATTATACATAAAATAATCTTAAAAGCTTTACATTATGTGTAAATTTGCTTCCCTATAATACTAAACAAGTAAAATTCTTTTGTAGGATATCAAAGACCAATTGGAACGACCTTCCAATGATAGATCACCATATGGGACAATGGGAGACTGATAGTGATCTAGAGGAAGAGCCAGAAGAGATATACCCCACACTAGGATCACCAGAAGAAGAGAACCCTGAGGAGGAAGAACTCTTACATGATCAGGAGATACTAGATGATGAGGAAGCTAAAAATCCTATAAATAGACAGTTAGTAGATCCTGATGAGGAGGTTGGAGCTAGCCAGATGATGAGTGTTGACAGACACGAGGAGATAATTACGGGGATAGTTCAGTAGTTGACTGAAGACCTCGAGCATGCCAACTTTCGGACATACATAACTGAAGGTTTGTTGGAGTGTGAGAGGGGTACTACAAGCCATCTTAGGACACTCCTCCAGAGTACTCAAAAGGAAAAGCAAGATGCACAGATGTAGTTATACCGAGCTGATAAGGGATATCATGATACATTCGACAACTTAGAGCGTCAGGTGCTTAAATATCCAGTAGAGGAGAATAAGGTGGACTATATGATAGATCGATCAGTGGTATGCCACATGGTCCAGGATGCCTATAAAGAGGCGTGTATAGTACTTCGGTTTATTTTTCGCAGTTTGTATTATAAAGATTTTGATTGCAAAATAGGGAATCCTTTGTACTAACTAGTGGTAGTATAAACCACTAGTCGAATAGGTAAAACTTTCAGTATGTGATATACAAGTTATGTTTGTACAAATCAAGTTGTTAATTTTGTGTGTAGTATATACTTGTATCTATACTTGTCTTTCCTTTATTTGTAGAATCATGGCAATGAGAAAGAGAAATCAGAATGAGAGAGAAAATGAGGATAGAGAAACAAACCCCACCTAACAACTGGTAGACATACTCTTAGGAGCCTTACACGGTCATCCACCACAACAACCTACTGCAGTTAATCCACAGGGTACTGTGTTCAAAGACTTTAAACTTGTAGGACCACCCGAATTTAAGGGAGCTGCAGAACCTATTGAGGCTCAAACTTGGGTTACCGAGATCGAGAAGGTCTTTGTGGTGACTAAAGTCGGCGAAGATCAAAAGACGGTCTTTGCCACCTTTTTCCTCAAGGGCGAGGTAAAGCATTGGTGGGAAAATACTAAAGTTCGTGCAGGTGAAGGGATGATTCCTTGGGCTAGATTTAAGGAACTATTCTTTGAAAATTACTTTCCCCAATCGATGCAAGATCGTATGGAGGTACGATTCCTAGAATTGAAATAAGGGGAGCTTACGGTATCCAAGTATACGACTAAGTTTAATGAATTAGCTAAGTTTTCCCCACATCAAGTCAATACGGAGGTAAGGAAGACCAGGAGGTATAAAGAGGGGTTGAAATCCCAAATTCGTAGTAAGTTGTCGGTGTTTCAAGTAAAAGGTTTTCCTGAAATTCTCGAGAAAGCTATCATAGCTGAAAACGAGAATGAAGCTTTGTTAAAATTTCATAAAGAGAAACGGAGTCAAACTGAAGGAGGAAAGTTTAAAGGGGAAGTAAGTACTGGTGGGTTCAATAATAATAATAACAAGAGGAAGTGGGATGCCACTTTCAATAACTTTGGGAAGAAGGGGAATAATTACAACAATTACAACAATAATAACAAGGTGGAACGTTGTGCCACATGTAGAAAGAACCATCTGGAGTATGTTGTAGGAAGGTGGTTACCTATTATAGCTGTGGTCAGGAAGGACATTATTCTTCTGATTGTCCCAAGAAGAGTAATAATAATACCAATCAAGGAAATCAGAATAATAAATGTTATAATTGTGGTGCAACGGGTCATATATCTAGAAATTTCCCAAAGAATAGGAATAAAATTTGGGAAAAAATTAAGCCACAAACAACGCCTTCAAACCAACAGTAGCAGGAGCTGGAGGTCAGAGTTGTCCAACTACCAGAATATTTAATATAATGATGAGGGATGTTGTTGCTTCACAGGACGTGGTGACATGTATCATCCCTATCGACACTTTAAATGCATGTGTTATTTGACTCTGGTGCTACTTGTTCATTCGTGTCTAATAGCTTTGCTAAAAACTTAAATATGCTATGCGAAGACTTAGACATACCTTTCAATGTAGAAATTACAAATAGAGAGATAATTCCCGTTAGAACTGTATATAAGAATTATAACGTAGAGATTAAGGGATATAAGTTTCTTGTGAACGTCTTTCCTATACGGTTAGATGAATTCGATATAATTTTAGGCATGGATTGGTTGGTTAATCATAATGCAATGATTGACTGCCATCGAAAGCGTGTAAACCTAGTGATTGAGTCAAAGTCAAAAGTAGTGTTTAACGGTGGTTGTTCACCTAAATGATCTCGATGTCTGATAGTAATGTAAGCAGAGAGATTGCTTAGGAAGGGTTGTACAGGTTATTTAGCATATATAGTAGATACCCGAAAGGAAGGAGCAAAGCTAGATCAAATGCTTGTAGTTAAGGAATTTCAAGATGTATTTTCTGATGACTTACCAGGTCTTTCTCCGGATAGGGAGATTGAGTTTGTTATCGATCTTGTACCTGGTACGGCGCTAGTTTCGAAGGCACCGTACAAGATGACACCAGTAGAGTTAAAGGAGTTACTTGTGCAGTTATAAGAACTCTTAGACAAAAAGTACATACAACCCAATGTTTCACCTTGGGGAGAACCAATGTTGTTTGTAAAGAAGAAGGATGAAACTTTGAGGTTATGTGTTGACTATAGAGAATTAAATAAGTTGACCATAAAGAACACATATCTTTTACCAAGAATTGATGATCTATTTGACCAGTTGGAAGGGGCCGAACACTTTTCAAAAATCGACCTACGATAAGGTTATCATCAATTAAAGGTAAGAAAGGAAGGTGTGCGGAAGACAACGTTTAGGACACGCTATGGATATTATGAGTTTCTTGTGATGTCCTTTAGATTGACGAATGCACCGGCAACATTCATGGACTTGATGAACCGAGTGTTTAAACCATGCTTAGACAAATTTGTGGCAGTGTTCATCGATGATGTTTTAGTATACTCGAGAACAAAGGAGGAGCATGCTGAACACTTAAGGAGCGTATTGGAGATATTACGAAAAGAATAACTTTATGCAAAGTTTTCCAAGTGTGAGTTCTGGTTAGAACGAGTCCAATTCTTGGGTCATGTGATTGACAAAAATGGAATCGCGGTAGATCTAGCAAAGATAGAGACCCTTGTGAATTGGAAACAACCAACAACTCCAACAGAAGTTTTCTCGATTTAGTAGGGTACTATCGGCATTTTATACAAGATTTTTCAAAAATAGCAACCTCGCTAACCAATTTAACTTGAAATACAGTAAAGTACGTCTGGACAGATAAATGTGAAGAAAGCTTTCGAGAGTTGAAGAAGTGATTGAGCATGACACCAGTGTTATCTTTACCAGATGATACTGGAGGCCTTGTAGTGTATAATGATGTATCACATAAGGGATTAGGTTGTGTGTTGATGCAACATGGGAAGGTGATTGCGTATGCGTCACGACAACTCAAAGATTATGAGAAGAGGTATCCTACGCATGATCTTGAGTTAGCCGCTGTATTATTTGCCTTAAAAATTTGGAGGCATTACTTGTAAGGAGAAAAGTGTGAGATATACACAGATCATAAAAGTTTGAAGTATATTTTCACGCAGAAGGAGTTAAACATGAGGCAGAGGAGATGGTTAGAGTTAATAAAGGATTTCAACTGTGAAATCTTATATCATCCTGGGAAAGCCAACGTCGTAGCAGACGCGCTGAGTAGAAAGAACCTGTGACGAACGAGATTTTTGTAATTTAATTTAAATATTTATTAAATTAAATAAATATTTTTCGATGATTTGATTGTTGAATTAAATTGATGAATTTGTGGTAGATTAAGTTAATTATATGTGTTACATTAGTTAAATTAATGTGGAGAATTTTTATATTAAAGTATGTATTTAATTAAGCTTATTTGATTAAATGCATTATTTAAATTAGCATATATTATTCTAACAAATTTAATAATTTAATTAGAAATGTAATAATTGGTCATAATCAATAAATGAGAATTTTAATTATGCGGCAATATGATTTAGTGTGGTATTATTCTATTTTATTTAATTGTTTTAAATGAGATTATTTAATTAATTAAATATGTGACATTAAACTATATTATAAGCAATTTATTAAAATAAACCAAAAGAAGAGCTTTAATAGGCAAGCCAAACGAGGCCTTAGTGGGAGTTGGAGTCAGTTAACCCATTATGGGATTAACTGACATCCATATTGTGTCAGTTTTTCATTGTACGCACTATTTTTCCTAAGCAAGTTAGAGAACTTAGAGAGAAAATTGAGAGAAAAATTGTGAGGGAAGGGAGAAGAATCAAGAATTGAGAAGAAATCCTTTCATCATCTTGCTTAATCTAGGCTACTAATGAAGGTAAATTCTTTAAATTCAAACTTTGATTTATGTTCTTTTAAATGTTCTCCATGAACGTACACTGAGTTCTCTGTAAATTGAATTCTATGGCTAAATTTTTAATAACTTGATGTTAGATGTTTGAAAGAATGCATAAATATATTTTATATGATTTATATCTGATTTAGAGTAATTAAATTCATAAAATTATGTTTTATCAGAGTTTTGAAATTTATAGAGGAACAATGTTTGAATATGGCTTATATGTACGAAAATTTATGGTTGAATTGCATGTTAATTGGTAAATTAATGGTTGATTATATTTATGCATGTAAAAACAAAGAAAACAATAGTTAAACGGATTAAATTGGTGTTATAACGAATTTGCTATGTGGGATTTTATGAAAATTGATGAAACTTTGAATAATAACAAGAACATGAAAATTATAAGTTTAAATTCAATTGTTTGAGTTGTTAAACTTGATAAAATCATGCTATGATTGTTACTGTATGTTTCTGTAAAGTTCAGAATCTATGGGTAGAATTATATTGTTGATTAAATGAAAAACTTTGGCCAAATTTGGCATTTTCTGTGTTCTTCGCAAACTACAGAAACTGACATTTGGGTCTACTGCCCCGGCAGTGGAATTACACTAAGAATAGTCGCCCCGGCGGTGTCCCCGCCCTGGCGGTATAAATGTATTAAGATTTCCGCTCCGACGATGTCCTCGCCCCGGCGCCCAAATTGAACTAATTTCTACCACCCCGGCGGAAATATTGTGAAGGAAACCACCGCCCCGACGGTGGAACAGGAAATGAAAATTTTTCTTTTTCTTTGTGCTCATGTTATGTTACCCATATGCATGTTTAAAGTTTATACTATTAAATGAATAATAAGATACTATGATGGATGATAAGCAAATACTTATTAATTATCCGGTGACAATTGAGATATTAAAATGAAATTGGATGAGAATGAATCCTAAAGTGTTTATAATACTGTAACTAATCATTGTTACTGCTTTATAAACGGAATGTATAGATTGATTAAAGAACGTGAATTTTAAATTGTAATCTATGCACGAGGCAAGTTTTCTGAACTTCACTCTTTATTGAGCAAGTTTTTCTACCATTGATCTTTTTATTTCGTTGAAAGCAAGCTTTTTAACACTATCTTGATTTCAATTACGCAAGTTCCTGAACTTCATTCTTTTATCATGCAAGCTTCATAATGCTATTAGTTAATTGAGCAAGTTCTTAATTCTATTTCATTCAATTTCATGGATTCAAATGAGATATTTTAATTTCCTCTTTGTAATACTTCGGTTATACAGAATTGTACCTTTTGTGAGATTCAGTCTTTGATTCTCGAATATCAATTACATTTCATTGAGCATTGATTAACTAGCGAACCCTTATTGATTCGACTAGTCCATAGTTGATGAGCGTTCTAAATTCTAGAAATGTTATTGAAGTAAATCCAAACCAAATTTCCTTTGGTGCGGACTCTGATGTCAAACTGAGATGAACAACCCTTTTATAGGGGATTATTTTACGCGTTAGCGTTTAGATGTTGTGCACATACATGGTACAAAGGGTTGATCCCCCTAAGTACGAGATGTAAGGTCCATATAGTCTTACGACTGTTAAAGGTTTAAAGTAGAAATACTTGATAACCTAGGACATAGTTCGTGATCTTGTGACCTTCAGATGTTCTTTTGATTCTTGTTTTTAATCTTGATTCAAAAGCTGAGTATTCGATTATTCGATATCTATTGATTATTCGCATGTTATTATTATTTTTATTGTGCTACTTGCTGGGAAATTATTTCTCACTCTTGCATAATAACATTGCAGCTAAAGTTGAAAGAGTTGATGAGCCATCCACTAGTAAGGGCAAATGCAAAGCAAACAAGTGATGAAGACTTGTTTAATTTATTTAAATGATGTTTATGCAATAGACTTATGTTATGTTTCCGTATTAATGTTTTATTAAGGTTAGATGACCTGAGATTTATTTGTTAAAGATGTTGTAACCCTTTAAAGGGAGATTTCTATTTTAATTAGAAGTTTTCATTTATATTTGAATGGGTAGTTAGATGTGATGTAATTAATTTAGATAGTGAACACCAAATCCTAAGAGAATGAAGTACCCAGATTTGGGGGTGTCACAGAACCAAGAGAAGTTGAATGTAATAACCAACAACGAGGTACTGATAAAAGAGTTTGATAAACTTGAGATTGAGGTAAGAGTTCCAGCTAATTCTACCCAGAAGTTATTCGTTGTGGAGAGTGGTTCGACTTTACTGGATAGAGTTAGGGAACTGCAGGAGACAGATGAAGAGTGTCAGAAGTGTAAAACTGAAATAACTCATAAAAAGAATATCAAATTCAGAATAGACAAGGATGGGGTACTGAGGTACGAGGATAGAATTTGGGTACCCTCAGTACAAGAACTAAAAGATGAAATAATGAATGAAGCCCATAGTTCTAAGTTCGCCGTGCATCCAGGTAGTACAAAAATGTACAAAGATTTAAGTCAACATTTTTGGTGGTCGAACATGAAAAGAGAAATAACGGAATGGGTAAGTAAATGTTTAACATATCAAAGGGTTAAAGCCGAACATCAGAAACCTAGTGGATTACTGCAGCCCTTAGAAATTCCCGAGTGGAAATGGAAACATATTACCATGAATTTCATAGTAGGTCTTCCAAACACACAGAAGGGTCACAATGCCATTTGGGTAATTGTAGATTGTCTTACCGAGTCAGCTCATTTTCTACCTATAAAAGTTAATTTCAGTCTTGACCAGTTAGCCAAACTTTACATCAATGAAGTTATTTTTAGACATGGAGTCCCTGTTTCTATAGTATCAGACCGAGATCCCCGATTTACTTCACATTTTTGGACAAGTCTCCAGAAACATTTAGGAACTCAGTTAAAATTAAGCACAACCTATCACCCACAATCGACGGTCAGAGTGAGAGAACAATTCAAATATTAGAGGACATGGTACGAACTTGCATCATGAACTTCAAGGAGAGTTGGGAAGATCAGTTACCTTTAGTAGAGTTTGCCTACAATAATAGCTATAATGCCAGTATAAGAATGCCACTATTTGAAGCTTTGTATGGAAGGAAATTTAAGACGCCATTATGTTGGGACGAGGTCGGCGAGCAACAAATGTTAGGACCAGAAATAGTTCAACAAACCGTTGAGGTAGTTCGAATTATACGAGGAAGATTGCAAGCGTCTCAAGATCGACAGAAGAAGTATGCGGATTAACACAGGAAACTACAAGATTTCGATGTCGGTAATCACGTGTTTTTAAAAGTATCTCCGTTGAAAGGCAAAATCCGTTTCGGCAAGAAAGGAAAATTGAGTCCAAGATTCATTGGACCATTCCAGATATTGAGGAGGATATGTGAGGTAACTTATGAGGTAGCCCTAGCTCCTGAGTTAGAACATATTCATAGTGTGTTTCATGTGTCTGTGTTATACGACCATACAAACCCGATTATAAACACGTTATAGATTACGAGCCTATTCAGATCGAGAAAGATTTATCATATGAAGAAGTTCCTATTGAAATCATAGATAGGAAAGAACAAAATCTACGGAATAAAGTGATACCTTCAACCAAGGTTATTTGGAGAAATCAAAACATAGAGGAAGCTGCGTGGGAGTTCGAGAGTAAAATGCGAGACAACTACCCACATTTATTTTTGTAACCTGTACTGAAATTCCGAGGATGAAATTCTTATTAGAGGGAGTGAATGTGATATTCCAGACCTTGATAAGATTCGTATATGTAAATTATGTGATTATTAAATGAAATTTTTTATTCTGACTCTGTGTTATGTGAGTGTATACTCTAATGAACGACTGTTTAGGGAATCTTTGAAAACCTAATACGATTCAAAAACGCTATCGTATACGTTTAGAATTAGAGCGTATAACCTAAAACTAAGTATCAAGAAGTTTAAAACCTTAAGCCCTAATGAGATTCAAATTTTGTAACATATGTGCTTAATAAAGATTGAAATGATATTTTGAAGTAGGTGTTTTGTGATTATATTATGTAAACGATGAATTAGGTCAAATAAATTTTTTTTTGTCAAGCTGCTTAGTCGTGCTTACATTGACAAAATGATTTGTCGTGCTTTCCACGATTTCACCAAGAAGCATCTTGACAAATTATTTTTGACAACTTGCTGTGTCGTGCTTGAGAATGACAAAGTGATTTGTCGTGCTTACGGTAACAAGCTGCATAGTCGAGCTTGTAAGATATTTTCATTGAGGAGCTTAGAAGATAGGTTCAATTGCAAGCTGTATTGTCGAGCTTGGAAGATATTTTCATTGAGGACCTTAGAAGATAGGTTCAAATTGCAAGCTACATTGTCGAGCTGAGAAGATATTTTCATTGAGGAGCTTAGAAGAATATTCTAAGAATATGCTAGGGTGAAAAGTGTAATAAGCCGAGCCCCTAACGTGCAATTAGTGAAACTTAGTTTTTCTATAAATAGCAAGCTCAGTTCATTCAATCTTTACTATTTTTCAAGAGCAGTTCAAGAGCAAAAACACTCTATATGTATATTCTGAGAGATATTGTGAGATAAAAATTACTTTCTAAGTATCGAAGCACTACGTGATTGGAAGTAAAGCTAGCAACTACAAGAGGTATTACTCTAGTGGTTATTATTTTCATTTTTCTTTATATATTTAGTAAAAATATACTTTTATAAGCAGTTATAATACCCAAATTATTTTAAGTATATAGCACAAAAGTCCTAGTTACAAGCAGTTATAATGCCCAAATTATTTTAAGTATATAGTACAAAAGTCCTATTTACAAGCAGTTATATTGTTCGATTTATTTCTATTATATATTAGAAAATATACTTTAATAAGTAGTTACTATATTCGATTTTCTTCAAATATTTAGTAAAAATATTCATTTTACAAGTAGTTATAATGCTGAAATTATGTCAAATATAATAACTTTTTGTTCTTTTGTCTGTTGATAGTAGAGTAATGAAAATCGTAGACTTCTGATCTGTAACTGCTCTACGATTATGTCTTTGACTTCTATTCTACTATTTGATTGCTTTATGCCTCTTGGGCTTGGTTTACAGATTCCTCTTCGTTCTTTCAACACATTTGCAGCTCTACGATGTCTGAAACACTTTCTGAACTGACTGTCTCTTTGTACTTTGCAGCACCCGGCAACGGCGCCAAAAACTTGTTGGTCGATTTTGCAACCAAAAAATACGCGCAATTATACGTGGTTAACAAGTAATACAATGATAAGAGAGTTGTCGATCCCACAAGGAATTAACTCTAATGTATCCCCAAGTACTAACTCATATCGACTCGATCTAAATCAAACTCTTTAATTCAAGAGATAGATAAAGGTAATATCTAAATTTCATGACATATAAATAACAAAAATAGATAGATAAAGGTCTAAGATTGTAATTTCCCCCATTCAAGCATTTTGTCAAACACTTGGTATGCAATGCTTTGTTCAAATATCTTAACTCGCTTTTTAGATCAAATAACCACATAGAATTGACATCCGAGAAATCACAATTACATAAGAGACTCTGTCGATGGTCAATTACGAATCTTCCTAATGCAGTATGTAGGTATATGTCTATCCTACACACTATCAAGAGACCAATTTCAAGAATAATTAACAAGACACATGTCACTAAATCTCATTAACCACCCTTTCAATTACCAACTTTCACATAGGAAGTCATTAAGATTAGATTCTCAATTAGTTGCACACGGTATCTAGGTATATGTCTATCCTAAATACTATAAAGTTACCTATCATTGAGGATAATCAATAAGACACATGTCACTAAATCTTTATTAATCACCTACAACAATCTTTAACTTTCGCATGATATCATAACTAGGTCTCAACACTATAATCCGTTTGTCAAGTTCATATAGGTTCTCACAGTAATTACAAGCTAAACAATTAATCTATAAGCATAGGTTATGATAACCAATTCATATAACTAGCAATAATCAAAAAAAGAGAAATCAATTCAAATTAAGCAATGGGTTCAATTAAAATTTTAGATTACAAATTAATTACATAGAGGAAAAAGAAAAAGAAAGATAAAAGATGGCTTTCCCATTATTGTTGGATGAAACTCCATTGAAGCACCTCCATTGATGCTCCTCCAAGCTTTAGAAGAACCATGGCCAATGTCCATGACCTCCCTCTTTTTGCTCCAAGCCTCCTCTCTCTCTCTAAATCTAATTTTACAAGTCTAAAGATGAATAAAATGGAGGCTACATGTTGTATTTATAGTGTCTTATGCAAAACCCTAGCTTAGCCCATGAAAATGACCAAAAGGGGGCTGAAATTGTAAAAAAACTGACCCAGGCACGTTGCCCAGCAGCCATTGGCAAGTCCGCGCGCACCTGGGCGCGCCCGCGCGCTGCCCTCTCCCGAGCTGGTTTCTGCTGCCTAACTCTGGTTTAACGTCTGTTGGTAAAATGGCCATAACTTTCTCATATGAACTCGCATTGGGATGATTCAAGATGTTCCGAAAAGCTGAGGTGAATATCTATAACTTTCGTTCTTTGAGTTTTGAGAGATACGGATTGGATCATGGTTGCAATTGGGCGAGAAGCAGCTGCTATGCCAATCGGAAGTTCAAAAATGGCAAATAAGGCAACTAAGCGTTGATGTTCAGATAACACTTGCTCCATTTCTTACAAAACTAAGAAAAAATACATAAAAATAATATAAAACACATAAAAATAATACAAAACAATATTTTACACAAACATGATAAAAATACATAAAAACCAAACGAAATGACTTAGGATTTACAAATTATCAAGCTCAAAGTGCCTAATTTGTGTATATAAAACACACTCATCAAGGGGCTTGGTGCAGTTAGTAATACAATGGCCAGACTTCTTGCAGTTATAATAGAGATCTTTTGAAGATTCTCTCTTTTATTGGTGGCCACTCCCTCTGAAACTATTGCCTCTATTTTTTCTCATGAACTTCCTCAATCTTTTGGCAACTAGAGACAAATCCTCATCATCATCAAAATAATGTCCTCTTCCACATTAGTTTTGGAGGAGGCTTCAGTATTCTAAGGGCTACACCCTTGTCTTTCTTCTTGGCCACAGTTGTTGTAGTCTCTGACCTTTGATTTAGCTCCAACTCATATATCAATAGATTGTTATACAGCTTTTGTATGGCCATCTCATGAAGGTTCTTAAATTCTCTGATTGTAGTGGTTTTGGCATCCCACTTGCTTGGTAAGGCTCTCATAAATTTAATATTCACATCTTTACTGAGATAGACTTTACCAAAGGATCTTAGTTGTGAATTTAACAAGACGTTAAACATCTCATAGGTGGCAGTGATATCTTCTCTAGTAGTGTGAGAAAATATCTCATATTGTTGAGTGAAGAGGGACTACTTATTTTATCTGACCTCCTTAGTTCCTTCATGCATCACCATTAGAGCTTCCCACATTTCCTTGACTGTGGTGCAGTTGACCATATTCTCAAATAGCTCATCTTCAAGAGCAATGAATAGAATGTTCATGGCCCTCTTGTCAAGATCAACAAGCTTTTTCTCGTTGTCTATCTATTCGATCCTCTATTTGATAACAACCTTGTTTGGATTTTTAGCAGTAGGCGATAACTTGGTAGGTACATAAGGCCCATTCAGCACTGTGTCAAATAATTCATCATTTATTATATCTATGTAAGCTTGTATTCAAACTTTTCTGTTAGTGAATTTGTCTTTGCTACACAAAGGCGGTTTATTTCCACCACTAAGCTCAGAACCAGTATTGGTGTGTGTCATTAGATTAACTTAAACTGTAAAACTAGTCTAAAGAGAACACAACTCTGATACCACTTGTTAGACCCAAAAGTATAAAATAGATCTTGAGGGGTTGAATAGATTCTTAAAATTTTATTTTTTTAAAGTTTTACCAAATAATTAAATAAGTTGATTAAGAGTATATGCAACAGAATATATAACTTAAAAACACATTCACATATTAAATAAAAATGCTTGATTTCAAATTTAGTAGAAAACGTAGAACAAATCACGAAAACGTAGAGTGCGGAAAAGTAAAGATAGAAAGTAAATGAGACAGAGATTTTAAGAGGTTCGGAGCATAAAAGTCTCCTAGTACTCTCTTCTACTTCGAGAATATGGATGATCTACTAAGGACGAGTGGGGTTACAAAAACCTAGTTCACAAAGAACGTTATAACACAGATTCACAAAGAATATCTCAAGTCACAAAGACTTGATACGCTAAGATCACTTAGATTTTTTATAAATCACTAAAAGAGAATGTATTTAAGGGTGTTGCTAAGTATGCAATGAATGCCCAAACAATAGATTTAGCAACAAAAAACTTCAATAGGATCGTAGAGTTGGAGTTTTGAGACTTGTTCTTTAGAGTGTTTAAATTCAAATTCAAATCTTTCAGTAGTCTTTGGATGTTGTTGGAGCAATCCTTTTATAGTATTCTTGAAATTCTATTCGTTGGATTGTTACCATTGCTCCAATTCACTACGACACTTGTTAAATGATAATTCCCATTTAGTGACTTTAATAAACTATCTCAACTGTACGATCCTTTATAGTGGTTTTTGTGAAACTGCTCCATGTTTGTCTTCAACTAAAAGATCTAAGAATTCTACTTGAGTAGTTTTTCACTAAGCGAACCTCTTCTTAATTTTGCGATCTTAGAGTTCTTCAGCTTTCAACTAAACAATTTGTACAAGTCTTAAGCTAGTTTTCATCACTACGAAAAATTATAGAATTGCTTTATGATCTTGAATCTACGTAACAAGTTAGATCCCTAACTAAGTCATTTTACATAGATTTCTGTAAGGACTTTACAAAACATATTTTTACAAATTTACTTTAAATCTGTCATCATCAAATCAAATAAGACAAACGAAAATGCAAGTACTAACACTAGGTATTGCATTATTAAAAAAAGTTAAATTGCAATAATTAAATTTTAAAATTTTGTAAGTTGACTATGAAATTTCTTATTAAATAAGGCACTTTTTGTGAAAAATAGTTCAAATGCTAAAGTATTCCTCCTATGTTCTCCAAACAATTTACATTTGAGTTTGTTTTTAGGTACTTTAGGAAATTTTAAAATTCCAATTTATTTGATATTAACATAATTTTTCCCCCTTTTGAAATAATAATTTTATTCTTAGCAATTGTAATATCTCAAATATTTCAAATATGATCTAACCAGATCTAATAAAGGTTGTCAATTTAAAACCTAAGAACGATATCTCAAATATACGTTGAGCTATCTGAAGACTAAAAACGATTCGTAGATACGATCGTATACGATTAGAGGTTAGAACTATAACCTAAACTATGTGTTATATGAATAAATAAGCTTGAATTGAGCTTCAAATGTGTTCTATGATTTTGCTATGTGTATGATTTTGTGTTTTGGTTTAAGTAGTTAACCTTAACACTTATTAAAATCAAGAAGTTAATTTAAGCCTAAAACCTAAATTGGGAAAAGGTTTCAACTTAGTTAGGGTTAAAACCTAAACCCTAAGGTTAAAACCTAAACCCTAAGGTTAAAACCTAGAAATCATATATGCCCGTGAAATCCGTCTTGTATCCTTTTGGGACTTTTCACATGACACAAAATTATTTTTATATGAGTCATAGAACCCAGGGAGCCAATAAAGATTTTTCGAGAAAAAGATGAAAGACATATTTTTTGAGAAAACACCTTTCGTCTTTTTGATCAGTTCATTTCGTCATTTCGACTTATTATATTTCACGACATAATGTTTATACATGGTTTAGAGACCAATGAACCAATAATATTTTTCCTACGAAAAAGCCGAAAAATACTATTCATTCGAGAACTGTTCTCTGAATTTTGAAATTTCAGATTCCTAAATAGCGTTAATACGGAGGATGAATACTTTTCATCAATAAAAATTCTACCCGAAATAATTTTCGAGTATTAGTAATTCACGAATACAGGGTGAATACGCATCGAATATTATAAGTATAATATATCGTATAAATACGAAAATTATACTGAAGATTATACGAGATTGGTACAAGATTAATACGAGGCCTAATAAAAGTAGAATACGAATATTATACAAAGTATATAAGAAAGGAATACGTATTAATACTTAAGTATTATACCAAATAGTTGAAATCAAACTTGTTTTTAACTAGAAATTCAAGTAAAATGCTTTCAGCTAATCACGATCAAGTATGGTTATCCATGTGAAATGGTTTTGACCAATCAGAGCTGAACTAGACAATACCAAGTTAGTGTAACCAAACTAGGAAAAGAAAACCCAGTTAGACTAACTAAGTAGTAACTAAATCCAAGAAAAATTGAAATGGACCAATCAAAACCAAGGAAAGCTAACTGGTGATCCAAGTGAATTGTTTTCGACCAATCGTAGCAAAGGATGATGTAAACATAACATCATCCTCAAAGAAACACAAAGATAATGTCATGATGATGTCACCTGGTGGAAGATATTTTAAAATAGCAATGATAATTTTTAGATATTTTGAGGGACTAAGGTACAATTAATCAAGTACTAAAATGTAATAAGTCGAGCCCCTAACTGCAATGAACGAAACTATGTTTTCCTATAAATAACAAGCTAAGTTCATTCATTCCTTACCATTTTCAAGAGAAATTTAAGAGCAAAAATACTCTATATTTATATTTTGAGGGATATTGTGAGATAAAAATTACTTTCGAAGTATCGAAGCTGTCGACGCCGGTTTCTCGTCTTTCCCGATTTTTAGCCCTTTTATTAGATGATTTTGGGAAAAGGTCGGCATTGATGTCGACGGGATTTTGAAAGATCGTTTTTTATGATGAGCCAATTAACCAGAGTCGCCAGTTGGTATATTTGAAATGGATGTACCAACTCATCCGAGTTTTTATTTTTTTAATAAATCGATGGCTCATATGTGACTCCGAATTAATTGGTCTGCGAACCGAGATTCATAGAGTTCGGGGGCTTGCTTAAGCGAGGGGAAGGTGTTAGGCACCCCCCGACTTCCGTGAAACACGGTTACCGCAATCTTGACAATTTCCTATCCTTTGATTCATAAAATGTGTATACGTGTGTGTGTGTGTGTGTGTGCTTATGTGAATGTTGTGGTGAGTTCTTTCATGAGAGATGAAACATTTGGCCTTTGATTGAGAAATCGTGTTTTATTTTTGGGAATGTTTTAGAACGTCGTTTCCGTTTGTACGAGAGAGTTCCTTTATTTATGAGAAAGGTTTGATTTTACTTGTCAAAACTATGAGATCTTTATTAGGCGTTGTTTTGGCAAAACAAGAATCTTTTAAACCTTTGTCAAAATAGGAATCGAAATCTATACATTGCTTTCATAAAATGATGGGCAATTTCTAGGATATCTTTAACCCTATGCACAAAGGTTTAATAAAACGTTTCGTTCATTCATGAAAGCCATTTTTTGGTGATGGTTGAAAATGATTTCCTTTGGCCTTCTCGTTTAATAGGAATCGACGTTTATTAACACTTCCAAAATTTAGCCTCGTGATTCTAATAACCTAGCTTGTTTGATTTTAATAAAAAAACCTTCATCGTTTAATCTTTGAAATCATTTTTTTCGTGTCACAAAATCTAATCAAGCATAAACACGCGTCGGGGCTATTCATGGGTATGTAAGCCATCAAAACATCCCCGAACGCCAACAATCACATATTCCACTACTACGGGGCCTTAAACCCGATTCTCGCCTTAGCGTCGTTTTAAGGCCCGACGATTACATGTTACAAAAACGAGCACCTTGAATCTATTACATACATCAAAACGTCCATCATTGGATTTGGACCACGGGGTCGCGTTCCTAGGCTCACACCCGATATTGCTACATGCCCACAAAATGAATACTACAAAACTAACCAACACAGATTTGCCTAATACACCATGATATCCGAAAATGATAATCTAAATAAATTACATCCAATAAATCACCATAAACAAGCTAGAAATTTCACCACTTGGATATCCTCGGGTTATTAGGAAGAATTTTTGTTCCGATGGAACCCTCACTAATAATTCCTAATCCATGATTGTTCAACAATATACATGAAAATTACATTTAACTTAACCAAATAATATGATATAAATTGCTATAACAAAGGGAATTTTCACCTTGCAAAAATGATCTCAAATGGATGTAAACTAGTGTATTTGAATAGGATAAGAAGTATATTGGATACAATAAAAAAAAAGAGTATAAATTTTCTCTTTTTTCTCTCTTTTCTTCCTATTTTGTTGCAAAATTTAGCTATTTCTCTCTCAAAATCCGTGCTGCTGCTGTGCTGAATTCTTCTTCCTCCAAAATCTGCTCAACCTTCTGTATGCTGAAGCGAAAATGATCTGAAATAGGCTGGCCAAAGCCAGCCGCCTGCCCTCCACTCACCTAGTTTCGAGTTCCGTGTTTTCAAAAGGCGCACTTATTGGCCGCAGATCAATCCGCGGCTGGACGGTTTAACTTTCTCGATTTTCGTGCCATGCCTCGATTTTCGTGTCGTAACGTCAGTTTTCGCTGACAGGCTTGTATTTTGCAGTCTAGGAATTTTCGAGAGACGTGCCACCTCATTCGGGAATGCCCGTTTCGGAATGCCTTATTGTCACGTCAGCTTTGGTCGCCAATCATCGCGGTGTTATTGAACGTTCGCACTTGTGCCCATTCCTTCGCTCCCGCAAGCCGGTTCAATTGACGATTTTGCCCTCCTGTCATGGTTAGTATAGGGAACGCAAAAATTGGGTGTCTACAACTGCCCCTCTTTATCATGTTTATGCAATGTTTAATGAAATGAACAGGATAAAGAATAGACACTCGATGCATGAATGACAGTGCACAAGGATGACAATACATACGTGATGCAACACATAGGACTTATGATGCAACATAAGATGCAATGGATGCAAAATATCCGTAAAAGGGTGTCAATGCTGATGATCGTCTCGTCGGGGCCGGGTTTCGTCGCCGGTCACCCATCTCGTAATCGCCGGTTATCGTCGCTGGTCGATTGTCTCGCCGGGGCCGGGTTTCGTCGCCGGTCACCCATCTCGTAATCGCCGGTTATCGTCGCCGGCCGATCGTCTTGTCGGGGCCGGGTTTCGTCGCTGGTCACCCATCTCGTAACCCCCGGGTATCGTCGCCGGTTGGTTGTCTTGTCGGAGTCGGTTTTTATCGCCGGTCATCCATCTCGTAATCACCGGTTATCGTCGCCGGTCGATTGTCTCGTCGGGGCCGGGTATCGTCCCCGGTCACCCATCTTGTAACCCCCGGGTATCGTCGCCGGTTGGTTGTCTTGTCAGAGTCGGTTTTCGTCGCCGGTCATCCATCTCGTAATCGCCGATTATTGTCGCCGGTCGATTGTCTTGTCGGGGCTGGGTATCGTCGCCGGTCACCCATCTTGTAACCCCCGGGTATCGTCGCCGGTTGGTTGCCTTGTCGGAGCCGGTTTTCGTCACCGATCATCCATCTCGTAATCGCCGGTTATCGTCGCCGGTCGATCGTCTCGTCGGGGCCGGGTTTCGTCGCCGGTCACCCATCTCGTAACCCCCGGGTATCGTCGCCGGTCGATCGTCTCGTCGGGGCCGGGTATCGTCCCCGGTCACCCATCTCATAATCGCCGGTTATCGTCGTCGGTCGATCGTCTCGTCGGGGTCGGGTATCGTCGCCGGTCACCTATCTCGTAATCGCCGGTTATCGTCGCCGGTCAATCGTCTCGTCGGGATCGGGTATTGTCGCCGGTCACCCATCTCGTAATCGCCGGTTATTATTGTCGGTCGATCGTCTGCGAGTGCCGGGCCTCGTATCCGGTCACTCGGTCGAATTGAGAAGCCGTGTTCAACATCTGATTCATCAAAATCTCGTATTTTATTATTAGATTATGAGTCAAATGGGCTTTAGGATCGATTAAGCTTGCATTGGACCAAGGGGTGAGCACTGGGCCCAGCCGCAGATGGATCTGCGGCCAGCCGCAGATTTATCTGCGGTCAAGATCGGGCATAAGAGCGGCCAGCCGCTTCCCAAATCTGTCACTTTCATTCGTACCCCACGCGATTTTCAGACCTTTGCACGCCCTTTTGCCGAGTTCTCCAACCTTTCTGCAAAAACTGCTCCGGTAGGATCGATCTACGCGCTATAGGTAACACTTTGACCGTTCACTTTTCAATTTCGTCAATGTTTTGCTATACATTTGGCTATTTACATGCTATAGATAGAAATGTATGCTTTATAATGCTATGCTATGTATTATCGTATATATATGCTATGTATCAACTGTGTGAGTCCTATTTTATGCTCATGATGCGGTCCCACATACTTGTAGTTTCTTTTTTTGAAGAAAAATCATGCATTAGGGTCTTTTCATGCTGCAATTATCCATATAAATGCAATTCTGATCTGTTGTGGCTTGGGTTCTTTGAAAAACATGCTTGGTTATGCATGGGATGTCCATTTTACAAACGGAACTCTGCCGATTTTTTTTTCATGCACATATAATAAACATGCATCATGTTGCATTAATTCTACGATAAATATTGGAATATTTGTGACATAATTAAAAAAGGGAACTTACCTTCCTCCTTGCCTGTCCTATTCCAGCTATGGATCCCGACGCTCCTAGTAGCTCTTCTGCGTCTCGGACCTCGGGTGTTCGCCGTCGTAGGGCTGCACCTGCCCCTGTTCTTCCTCGGACCCGTCAGGCTCGCCGCTTGGCGGAGGCTGTCATCCGTCCCGATCATCCGGACGTTGAGGAGGCTGTCCTTCCGGAGGTTGCGGCAGAGGGACCATCTTCCAGCACACCGGCCCCATCTCCTCACCGCGCCCTTTCTGGCGCCCCTGTGCAGATACCCGATCTATTGGGTCGGGATCTCAGTCGTCACCCCTCGGCATCTCTTGTAGCTAATGAGGTATGCTTAAAGTACTTCTCTGAACTTATTCCCAAATTTTGTTTAGATCTGGACTGATCCATTCATTATTTTTTCCACAGGTGCCTTAGTTTACCCAGCCGAGGGGTAACTGGTTCAACATTTATTCCCTCTATACCGCTTTGCATAGCGACTACCGGGCGGTGGTGGACTCCTGGGGCTTCCGTCACTTTTTCACTATCATCCCCCATCAGTACCCCTGGGGTTACATGAGGGCCTTATCCGAGCGATGGTTCCACCAGACGCAGTCTCTTCATCTTCTTGACTGCGAGGTTGTGCTGACCCCCTGGGATTGGAGGTACATCACGCGTATAGAGTTTACCGGGTCCCGTGTCCCTCTGGATCTTGACATTACTCCTGCGGAGGTCCGGGCTTTATTGGGCTTCGCTGCTGAGGACCGGGTCTTTAAGGCCCGTAGTATTCGGTCTGGTGCTTTGGCTGTCGATGCTGTCGGGGGTATATACGCACTGCCTATTCTAGTGGAGCAGGGCATTCATGACATTCTGCTACGGCGCTTGTTCCTGACCATCATGAGGGGTTGTTTCCTAGGGAACAACTCCTCTACCATTCATTTCAGCGTCGTAGGAGCTGTCAGAGACGTAGACCGGATCGGTGACTACGATTGGGGGTCGTTCACCTTTGCTTATTTCCTCCATGGTCTGCGTCTACGTTCGGAGGGACAGACAGATGCTTGGCTCGGATTCTATCATTTTTTGCTGGTGAGGCTTCTCTTCCTCTCTTCTTACTGGACTTTCCTTCATTTATTTCTCTTTTCTGCATTTGTCGGTTACTCATGCTTTTCACTGTTTCTGTTCGCAGTTCTGGGCCTACGAGCGTCTTCCATGCCTGAGGCCCGTCACTACCCTCGGTTTGGATACCTATCCCCGGGGTCGGCGATGGCATCACAGCACTCTGGAGGAGGTCCCGGTGTCGGGCAGCTTTGCACATTGTCGTATTCAGCTGGAGCTAATCACGGCTGCTGATGTCGTCTGGGTTCCCTACCTCTCCGAGCATCTGACTGTGGGGTTTGATGATGGGCATCCTTCTGGCCCGGAGTTCGAGCTTTCCACCCGTCGCCTCACTTTGCAGAGTGTTGGAGGATGGGTGATGTACTTGGGGGAGCGTGCATTCAGATGCGTTACTGGAGAGATCCGCATCCCGCATTCCCTTCCTTTCACTACCTCCTGGCTGCTGGATTCTCAGCCTTCGGAGATCATGCTCGCAGGGGAGGACGGCCGGATGCTTTCTACGGGTCCCAGTATGAGTGATGCTTTCCGTACCTGGTGGGTGCCCCGTACTATCGGTCCTCAGACCCGGGCCACATTCTTCCTCGGGGATATGGTCCCCGACTTGGTGATGATGACTGACTGGGCAGCCTGCGTTCGGAGCCCCACCCATGCTGAGCAGATCGCCACTCTGACCCGTCAGGTAGACCAGCTGTCTCTATATCTTTGGGTGTTGGGCCGGACTCTAGAGGACGCTTATGCCTACGATCCTGACAGTGCGGGTTATGATGCAGGCCCGAGCTCATCTGATGCCACGGTGCAGCCATACATTTCTGACATGAATTTTGGTCCTCCGACTTCGACGACCCCAGGGGATCAGTTCGAGGATCCCGCTTTCATAGATGACATTGACTTTATTTAGATCAGGATAGGATAGGGCTTTTGTACTTGCACCTGTTTAGACTTCTTTTTCATTTTATGCACTATGTACTGAACTCATTTATTTATTTATGCACAGTTTTATTCTTTTATCTCTATGAAATTCATTTGCTTATTATTAACTGTATGAGGCATGCTTTTTATTTATGGATAGAGAATGACCCCTGTACAGTCTTTTTGATACTATTTTTTCACAGATGTCGTCCTCAGATGTCGTGGTACATTTAGATTCCATTCCTCCCACAGGGTTGGTTGGCAGTCTCCTCCGCTGGTTGGACAGTTTATTGTCGGCCGACAGGGTTATCACAGATGGCCTTTTAGGACATTCTTGGTCCTTATTATCCTTTCAGGTGCCAGCGGGCTTTGTGGAGGGTATTCTGAGCTATTGGGCCCCTGCCCGTCAGGTGTTCAGATTAGGGACAATAGAGCTGACCCCCACTCTCGAGGAGTATGCTCGCTTTACCGGCCTGCCTTTGGACGGTCCTTGTGCCAGGGTCACAGCTAGTTCCATGCGCCGTCAATTCTTGACTTTCACCGGTTTGCGGAGGACAGTTTTGTTATCGGTGATCACATCAGACCATATGGTTCCCCTTCAGTTCTTGATTGACCGATTTGGCTCACCCGACAGTTTTCGTCTTTTCTTCGGTGATTTTTCCATGTCCGAGGAGCGCTGGGGTGCCTTGAGAGTAGACGTTCTGATGGCCTGTGTCATCTCAGTTTTGTACTTGCCTGCAGGACCCGATCAGTTGGACATGCGGGTTGTCGCGGCCGTTAGAGCCCTTCAGGAGGATCACAGCCATGTACTTCCTCATGATATTGGCGGATACCTACATGTCAGCCTCATATTGCCAGTCTTTTTGAGGCAGAGTATTCAGAGGGAGCTCGACTTTGTTGTACGTGTGGTTCATGAGTCATCTCAGTCCCATCGGCCATTTCCGTCGCCAAGGGTTTTGCTTCAGCCATGACATAGCCACACAGTTTTCGTTTCGTCCCGTGAGCTGTACTGATGTGGCCTCCTGGACATCATTTTTATCGGTCATTGAGGATCCCTTTCATCTACTGGTCTATTCGGGTTATTGCTCCTTTATGAGCTTCTTGACTTACGTGCCCAACCTGGATTTCATCCCTATTGCTGGCTTGAGGGGCGTGACGACTTACCATCCCCTGGCGGTTACAGGGCAATTTGATCAGACACAGGATTTTCACCCTTTCACGGGTGCGGCCGCCTACCGCTTCCTTATATCCTCCCAGACAGAGAGGGAACTACTGCGGGTATACGATCTTTGGTCTCGCAAGATCCTTGCCGAATATAGTGAGGGTTGCTACCTCCAGACATTTGCTTACGTGCAATGGTTGCGCGGAGACTTGGATCCGGCTGGTTTGAGTCGGATTGGGGCCCTTGATGACTCTGGAGTGATTTTCCCAGATGATACCACATACCACTCCATCTCAGCCGATTCTGCCCCAAGTCGGGTTACTGAGGATACCCGACTCCGCCTGGCCTTGATTACTACTGAGGCTGAGAGGGATGGCGCTCTTGTCGAGAGAGATGATGCCATTTTGGCTAGAGATGCTGCCATTGCTGACAGAGATGCCATTGTATTTCAGACCAGGGCAGTTATAGATGCTCATTCTGGGACTGTCAGCCAAGCCACTGCTTTATTGGATCGCATTGATATGATGGGGAAGCAGATTACAGGGGATGCTGATGCTTCAGATCTATCCACCACTTTATCCATCCTGCTTCAGCTAGTTTCAGATTTGTAGATTATTTTATTTCCTGCATAGACTATGTTAGTTTCATCGATTATCGAAAGAGAGATCTTGTAATAAAAGGACTTATATATAAAGACATGCATTTAAATTTAGTCATTTTTCCCTTTTGTCGTATCGTTGCCTTTCATTGGATCCTCATTTTTATCCAGTTGACCACGATTTTGACATTTCGCTTTCTTTCTCTTCTCAAGTCTTGATGGAGATCTGACAGATATTGCCGTACCCCTGTCGATTTCATCAGATTGGGTCTTAGATCTTTGGCCAACTGTTTTGGTTAGATCAGGGTTATGCCATCTGGGATGAAGCTGGTTAGGCGGCTGGTTTCGGGAAGGTTTTGAGGGTGTAGGAAGGTTTATCTGGCTGTCGGGAAATGGTTCTGTTTAAGTAAAGGATTATTTTTTTTAATGGATCGGACCGTGCCGTGATGGCTGCCTACGTACCCCCACAAGTTGGGAGATCAGGTCCTACGTAGTTCGCTTCTCAAAAGAAAAGGAAGAATTGATGATTCAAGCGTAGAACCGCTTCACCGAGTCGGAATTGAGGGGTTGTGGAAATACTTCACCATCCATTTCTTGCAACATGAGGGCTCCTCTGGATAGCACTTTCTTAATCACAAATGGTCCTTCCCAGTTGGGGGCGAACTTCCCCTTGGCTTCGTCTTGATAAGGCATGACTCTTTTTAGCACCAAATCATTTTCTTTGAACTTCCGAGGTCTTATCCTTTTGTCGTATGATTGAGAGATCCTTTATTGATATAACTGACCGTGCCAAATAGCGGCCACCCTTCTTTCATCAATTAGGGCCAATTGGTCGTATCGACTTTACATCCAATCCTCCTCGCTTATCTGAGCATCGATCACTGTTCTGAGGGACGCCATTTCAACCTCAACTGGCAGAATGGCCTCCATTCCATACACCAAAGTGTAAGGGGTTGCCCCTGTAGAAGTACGCGTTGACGTTCGGTATGCTAGCAGGGTGAGGGGTAGCAAATCTGGCCATCCCCGATGATTAGCAGACATTTTCGCCATGATCTTCTTGATGTTCTTGTTTGCAGCCTCCACTGCCCCATTCATCTTAGGATGGTAAATGACAGAATTGAGGTGTTTGATCTTAAACTGATCGCATAATCCCTTCATGAGGGCGTTGTTCAAATTCTTGGCATTGTCGGAGACCAAAACCTCAGGTTGCCCGTATCGACAAATGACATTATTCCTGATGAAACCAACGATGACCTCCTGAGTTACTTTGGGGAAAGAAGCTGCTTCTACCCATTTGGTGAAGTAATCGATCATGACGAAAATGAATCGGTGTCCGTTGCTTGCTTTGGGCTCTATTGGTCCGATTACATCCATTCCCCACATTGAAAATGGCCACGGGGAGGTCATACAGTGCAGTTCATTGGGAGGCATATGGATCACATTACCGTGCGCCTGGCATTGGTAACACCGTTTGACATGATCATCGCAGTCGGCTTTCAGCGTTAACCAATAATGCCCTGTCCTCAAGATCTTTTTGGCCAGCATCGGTCCACTCATGTGTGGCCCACACACTCCACCATGTATTTCGCTCATAATCCTTTGGGCCTGCATTTCATCTACGCATTGCAACAGTCCCAACCCAGCATCCCTCTTGTAGAGTGAATCCCCACTCAGATAAAATTTCATTGCCATCTTTTGAATTCTCATCCTCTCAGTTCGGCTTGCCTGGTCGGGAACGGATCTATCCCTCAGGTACTCCCTTATGTCGTGATACCAAGGCTGCCTTGGCATAACCCCCTCGTCTGATAATACTGCCACATGTTCCTCATATGCAGGGGCATTCTGTACTGCTATCTCAATCTGTGGAACGTCCCTGTTCTTGATTACGTGGATTAAGGAAGCCAGAGTTGCCAATGCATGGGCAAAATCATTCCGTCCCCGGGGAATATGACGGAAAGCGATATCTTCGAACTCTTGCATCAATTGGATAACACAACGATGGTATGGAAGTAACCGGAGCTCCTTTGTGTTGTACACCCCGATCGCTTATCTGATTACCAGTTCTGAATCCCCAAACACCGCTAACCTCTTCATTCCCATATCGCGGGCAAAACGGAGTCCTAATATACACCCCTCGTATTCAGCTGTATTGTTTGAATTACTGAACTGTAATTTAATGGCCACAGGGTATTGCTCTCCGGTGATAGAGACCAGCACTGCTCCGGCTCCTGCCCCCTCAACATTCATGGCACTATCAAAATACAGCTTCCAGAACTACCCCTCGTCATCACATTTCGTGTGTGATACCCAAAATATATCTTCGCCCGGCAGAGGAGTTTCTAACGGCTCCATCCCTCCTGATGGGGTTTCTGCCAACTGATCTGCAATTCCCTGCCCTTTCATGGCTTTTTGAGTTACGTATACCATGTCGAACTGTTGTAAGATTAATTGCCATCTTGACAGTCGACAGTTCAGCATGGGCCTTTCAAAAATATATTTCAGGGGATCCATCCTTGATATCAGGTACGTAGTATGCCCATGGAGGTAGTGCTGTAATCTCTCTGCCGCCCAGGCCAGAGCACAACAGGTCTTCTCGATGGGAGTGTAATTCTGTTCACATTGGCTAAATCTCTTGCTGAGGTAATAGATGGCCTGCTTTTTACCTGCCTTATTCTTCTGCCCCAGCATACATCCCATCGCGATGGCATTGACCGATATATACATAAACAGAGGGATCCCATCCTTCGAGGGTACCAGCACTGGTGCCTCTGTCAGCTGCTTTTTAATGGTCTTAAAAGCCTTCTGACATTGCTCATTCCATTCTTGGGAAACACCTTTCCTTAACAGTTTGAAAATTGGCTCGCACGTAGTCGTCAAGTGGGATATGAAACGGCTGATGAAGTTTATTCTTCCCAGGAATCCTCTTATCTCCTTCTCTGTGTGAGGTGCTGGCATATCCACAATGGCCTTAATCTTTGCTGGATCCAACTCAATGCCTCGATCACTAACCAGGAATCCCAAGAGCTTACCCGACTGCACTCCGAAAGCACACTTTGCTGGATTGAGTTTCAAGTTATACTTTCTGAGCCGATCAAATAGCTTTTTAAGATGGGTTATATGGTCAGATTCCACCTTTGATTTCACGATAATGTCATCCACGTAGACCTCTATTTCCTTATGCATCATATCGTGGAACAGGGCCATCATAGCTCTTTGATAGGTAGCCCCCGTGTTTGTGAGACCAAAAGCCAATCGCCTATAGCAGAAAGTGCCCCAAGGGGTGATGAATGCGGTCTTTTCTCGATCCTCTTTCGCCACCATTATCTGATGATACCCTGCAAAGCAATCCACAAAAGAGTACATCTCGTACTGGGCCGTGTTGCCCACCAGGATGTGTATGAAAGGCACCGGGAAGTTATCCTTGAGACTGGCCTTGTTTAGATCTCTATAGTCTACACATACCCTTACCTTCCCTCCGGGCTTAGCCACTGGGACTACATTGGACAACCATTCTGGGTAAGTGGATACCATAATGATTCCCGCCCTGAACTGCTTGATGATCTCTTCCTTCACTTTTAAGCTCCACTCCGGTTTCAACTTTCTTAATTTTTGCTTGACAGGCCTGAAACCCTCCTTGATGGGCAATCGGTGTACCACAATGTCGGTGGACAATCCGATCATATCCTCATGAGACCAGGCAAAGACATCCTCATATTGGTTTAGCAACTCAGTCATTTCAGCTTTTTGGCTGGGGGTAAGGTCCGTCCCTATCTTGAGTTCTTTTGGCTTGTCAGGGGTTCCGATATCTATAGTGATGATTTGGTCTAAGTTGGGTTTGGGTTTATCCTCGACCCATCCTTTGATTTCGTCAGGCGCGTCGTCGTAATCTGTCTCGTCTTGCTCACTGCCCATTAAATCGAAATCCAGCTCAATGTCAAAATCATAATCATCATTCAAATTTGAAAGACCGTTTGTTAGGCAAGGATTACTCAAATTGGTACACCTGGCATGAAACAAAATACGTGTCATATATAAGTTATTTTCCACAACGATCACATTTTCAGATAACATGAAGAAACGACATAATTATGCAAAATACAAAACTACAACAAAAAAGAAACTTCTTCATCCTCCCATCCTCTGGGGTCTACTACCCTGATGTCGGGTTTTACCCTTGTTTGGATATCACTGGTTTCACGGTCCAGTTGTCGACGGTCAGGTCAGATGAAATGCGCTGGATAAAAGGGGGCCTCACATCGGACACTTCCCCGATGATTACGGCCACGTCGCCTGAATCCCTCCTCCTATCTTCTCCAGGAATAATTAGCCCTGCCCAATCGATGACAGGCACACTTTGTTGGGCTCCTAGTGGCGTGACAATATCCGTCCCCTCCTCATTGTTTGTTAATTGTCCAGGGATATAGCACCTGGTTTCAAACTTTTGCGCGACAACCTGTAGGAAACTTCCCCTCTTGGCCGACTCATCACTTGCAGGGGTTAATTCTTCATCCCCTGACCCAAGCACAGGCTCGCTAGTCCCTTATTCATTGTTGACCTTGATCACTGATTTGCCAGCAAATCGAATCGGGGCTACGCCCTGACGGTGTCTCCGTGTTATGCCTTCACGATATCCCAACCCTGCTTTACCTATCTAATGGGGTAGCTGAATGGGCTCGGTGATTCCTTGACTGCTCTTTCCTAACCCCTGTCCAGGCTGGAATTTCATTTTTATCATTTCCATTGCAACGAAGGTCAGTTCTGGAGAGACCTTAGATTTCACGGCTGGAGCCCCCAGGCATCGGTAGTGGGGAGTGCTGATTTCCAACGCCTGAAAACTGGCAGGTGCCGCCGACTCGTCCACATTAATTACTGGCAGGCCATTCCTGGGAGGAGAAGGGTCATCACATTCTGCTGAGATCGTGACCAGATTCCCATCGAGGATTAATTTGATTTGTTGGTGTAGCGTGGAAGGAACTGCCCCAGCCATGTGTATCCATGGCCTCCCCAACAACAGGTTATAACTGGCCGCGATGTCTAGGACTTGGAAGGAGATATCAAAAGTACAAGGTCCTATTTCCACCGGCAATTCTATCTCTTCAATTGTATCCATCTGGGAACCATCGAAGGCTCGCACCACTATATGACTGGCCCGTAGGCGCTTGGGATTGATGTTCATCTTCTGCAATGTACTGAGGGGGCATATATTCAACGCCGATCCCCCATCAATCAGCACCCCATTCATGATATAACCTGAGGAGATTACCGCAATATGTAGTGGTTTTCGATGCCCCCTTCCCTCCTTGGGGATGTCATCATCTGCAAAGGATATTACATCACTCTCCAACAGATGGCCCACCAGATGGCCGAAACCTTCCTCGCTAATTTCTTTGGGCACGTATGCCTCCTCCAGGATTTTTGCCAGGGTTTTATAGTGATCATTGGACGATAACACCAAGTCCATGATTGATGTTAGGGTCGACTCCTCATTTAAAATCTGGATCCCTCTTGCTTCCGGATGATCCATCCTCCTCAAGAATTCCATGGCTCTCTCCTCGGATATCTCTTCATTTTTCTTCTTTTGGCTCTCAAGGACTCGCCCGGGAAGATATAAGGGATTCCCCTTTGTCGTCACAGAAGCACAACTGGCCGCTTCCTCTGACACCCCCCCATAATTCCAAGGTACCGTCTTTAGACTACTGACAGGGATTTGCGGCCTTGCCCCAAGGATGAGGGGTTTCGGCGCCGCCAACTTGACAGGTCCCTCCGTGGTATTTCTACTTACACCCATCAACCTAATGGGCGCTCCCTGTGCACTCCCGTGATCATTTATCATGTTGATCATTTCATCAATTTTCTTCACATAGTTCAGCCTTGACGGCCCCTCGGCTTCACTGGCCTCCGCCACATTAACCCCCCTCCATCATGCCTTGGCAGGGGATTGACCTTAACATTTGGGGAGTCTGGCTGTTCCACCACAATTTCCCCACTATCAATCAAGTTTTGGATTCTGTGTTTCAACGTCCAACAGTCCTGCGTATCATGACCAGGGGAACCTGAGTGGTATGCGCATCGCTTTCTTGGGTCAAACCTTCTTCCCTTTGGGTCACTCGGGGGTGCCAAATCAACTATCTTCTTTTGGGCTATCAATACCGCCAAGACCCGTTCAAGAGGCTCCCCGAGCGGGGTGAATACTCGATTTTGCGAGGCCTCAAATCTCCTTCGCCCTTCCGCCCTCTGATCAGTGAAGTTAGGCTATCGGGATGGCCCCACTCTCTGCACATGTACTGGAAGATGGTTTTCTGCCTTTCTAGATGACCCCTGAAGGATGAGAGAAACATCCTCCTCTTTCTTCTTTTGCACCCTACGGGAAGTGCTGCCATAATTTCCACTCTGTATTTGTTCTGCAGCCGTCTCCAAAGCCGTGAAATCCCGAATCTTACCAGACTTCAACCCCATATCCACCATTTCTCCGTGTTTAATAATCTCAGCAAAGGGTCTTCCAATCCCTGATATAACCCGCTCATAATAAGGAGCCTCTTGAATATCTACGAAGGTCATCACCATCTCCGACTCGCTCATCGGGGGATTCACCTGTGCGGCCATACCCCTCCATCGTTGTGCATAATCCCTGAAGGATTCCCTTGGTTGCTTCTTAACTTTTGTCATTTGGTATCTATCAGGGGCCATTTGTGCTTGGAAGCTATACTGTGTTAAGAAGGTGTGGGCCAACTCCTCCCAATTGTGGATCCGGGCATTATCAAGACGGGCATACCAGATTCTCGCTTCTCCTGTCAGGCTCTTTTGGAAAAGTTGCATCCTTAGACCCTCGTCTTCTGCATAAGATCCCAACTCCCCAATGTAGATTTTCAGATGTGTATAAGGATCTCCCTTCCCATTGTATTTCTCAAATTCGGGGATTTTAAATTTCTCCGGATATCTGGTTCCGGGGAAGACACAAAGATCTGAGTAGTTCACCCTGCCTAGGGACCCTGTGCCCTTCATAGATTGGATAGTTTCCTCCATTTGTTTCATTTTCTTTCGCAGGTCATCCGTATCTCCCTCTTCCGGGATAGTAATCACTGTTTTGTTAGGTACGGGAATGGCCTTCGGGACGACTGGCTCGCCCTTAGGTTGGGGTGGATCCTCTTTAGGTGGATCCTGTCGAGGTATCAATTGTTCCCTCAGCATTATGGCCATTTCTAACATCTGCTTCTTGAAATCATCAAATTCCTCCCTAGATATGGAGCCAGGATTAGTAGATGGGAGCTCAGCCATTTCAGATGTAGAGTTTTGGGCCCTTTTAGACTGAGAACGGGTTTGAGGAGCAATCCTACAGAAACAATGGTTCAAAGTTCAGTTCTGGGAAATGAAAAATGTGGATGCATGCTAAAGCGGTAATCTTTTGTGTTTTTTGGGTTTTTTAATCTTTCCCTGTAAAACAGAAAGTTAGTAGTCCTTTAATGCAATAGCAAATGCTAAACACGACTTTATTATGCTTTCCCAGCTGTTCCCTGCAAAACATAGAGGTTAGTAATTTCCCTTGACAGAAGGGGAGGCATATATGAATGGGATCATGACATTTATACGCGTGAACGTAAAAGGGCATGGAGAGACCTTTCCTGCGTTGGGTTAATCTGAGGCTGACCTATCCTAGGGTTACTCTCACGGGCTTTTCGGCATGAAGGTCCCCAAATCTTCGCAATCTACTCGTCTGAGTCCTTTCGATTGGAGCGGATTTGGGTGATGCGTTTCCTGAGCCATCTCCGGGGAGCAGCCCCTTCGAGTCCAGTAATAAGCAACCGACAGGTTCGCCTCAAGAGGAGGTACTCTCTCATCATACATTCACATTCATCGTCCTTCCCGTATACAAATGAAAAGTAAAGCAAATCCATTCAATCATTCATTTATTGGGCAAAACACACATTCACACAACAAAAGTAAAAAGATCAAAATATCGCACACACACACATTTTATGAATTTTAAAAGGATAGGATAGCATCAAGATTTGAACGCGGCTTAAGCCCTCTAATGTCCCCAGCAGAGTTGCCAGCTGTCGACGCCGGTTTCTCGTCTTTCCCGATTTTTAGCCCTTTTATTAGATGATTTTGGGAAAAGGTCGACATTGATGTCGACGGGGTTTTGAAAGATCGTTTTTTATGATGAGCCAATTAACCAGAGTCGCCAGTTGGTATATTTGAAATGGATGTACCAACTCATCCGAGTTTTCGTTTTTTTTATAAATCGATGGCTCATATGTGACTCCGAATTAATTGGTCTGCGAACCGAGATTCATAGAGTTCGGGGGCTTGCTTAAGCGAGGGGAAGGTGTTAGGCACCCCCCGACTTCCATGAAACACGGTTACCGCAATCTTGATAATTTCCTATCCTTTGATTCATAAAATGTGTATACGTGCGTGTGTGTGTGTGTGTGCTTATGTGAATGTTGTGGTGAGTTCTTTCATGAGAGATGAAACATTTGGCCTTTGATTGAGAAATCGTGTTTTATTTTTGGGAATGTTTTAGAACGTCGTTTCCGTTTGTACGAGAGAGTTCCTTTATTTATGAGAAAGGTTTGATTTTACTTGTCAAAACTATGAGATCTTTATTAGGCGTTGTTTTGGCAAAACAAGAATCTTTTAAACCTTTGTCAAAATAGGAATCGAAATCTATACATTGCTTTCATAAAATGATGGGCAATTTCTAGGATATCTTTAACCCTATGCACAAAGGTTTAATAAAACGTTTCGTTCATTCATGAAAGCCATTTTTTGGTGATGGTTGAAAATGATTTCCTTTGGCCTTCTCGTTTAATAGGAATCGACGTTTATTAACACTTCCAAATTTTAGCCTCGTGATTCTAATAACCTAGCTTGTTTGATTTTAATAAAAAAACCTTCATCGTTTAATCTTTGAAATCATTTTTTTCGTGTCACAAAATCTAATCAAGCATAAACACGCGTCGGGGCTATTCATGGGCATGTAAGCCATCAAAACATCCCCGAACGCCAACAATCACATATTCCACTACTACGGGGCCTTAAACCCGATTCTCGCCTTAGCGTCGTTTTAAGGCCCGACGATTACATGTTACAAAAACGATCGAATTTGGACCACGGGGTCACGTTCCTAGGCTCACACCTGATATTGCTACATGCCCACAAAATGAATACTACAAAACTAACCAACACGGATTTGCCTAATACACCATGATATCCGAAAATGATAATCTAAATAAATTACACCCAATAAATCATCATAAACAAGCTAGAAATTTCACCACTTGGATATCCTCGGGTTATTAGGAAGAATTTTGTTCCGATGGAACCCTCACTAATAATCCCTAATCCATGATTGTTCAACTATACATGAAAATTACATTTAACTTAACCAAATAATATGATATAAATTGCTATAACAAAGGGAATTTTTACCTTGCAAATGATCTCAAATGGATGTAAACTTGTGTATTTGAATAGGATAAGAAGTATATTGGATACAATAAAAAAAAAAGAGTATAAATTTTCTCTTTTTTCTCTCTTTTCTTCCTATTTTGTTGCAAAATTTAGCTATTTCTCTCTCAAAATCCGTGCTGCTGCTGTGCTGAATTCTTCTTCCTCCAAAATTTGCTCAACCTTCTGTATGCTGAAGCGGAAATGAGCTGAAATAGGCTGGCTGGCCGCCTGCCCTCCACTCACCTGGTTTCGAGTTCCGTGTTTTCAAAAGGCGCACTTATTGGCCGCAGATCAATCCGCGGCTGGACGGTTTGACTTTCTCAATTTTCGTGCCACGCCTCGATTTTTGTGCCGTAATGTCGGTTTTCGCTGACAGGCTTGTATTTTGCAGTTCGGGAATTTCTGAGAGACGTGCCACCTCATTCGGGAATGCCCGTTTCGGACGGCCTTATTGTCACGTCAGCTTTGGTCGCTAATCATCGCGGTATTATTGAACGTTCGCACTTGTGCCCATTCCTTCGCTCCCGCAAGCCGGTTCAATTGACGATTTTGCTCTCCTGTCATGGTTAGTATAGGGAACGCAAAAATTGGGTGTCTACAGAAGCGCTACGCGATTGGAAGTAAAACTAGCAACTACAAGAGGTATACTCTATTGGTTATTATTTTCATTCTTCTTTATATATTTAGTAAAAATATACTTTTATAAGCAGTTAATATGTCCGATTTTCTTCAAGTATTTAGTAAGAATAAGCAGTTATAATTCTGAAATTATCTCAAATATAATAGCCGAATATTCATTTTATAAGCAGTTGTAATGCTGAAATTATCCCATGTATAGTAAAAGGAATCTTATTTATAAGCGATAATAATGCCCGAAATAAAACTTAAAAGATTTAATCGTTAAATGCTTAATTAGTTTACATGAACTTATAATCGTGTAGGATTTTCGACGAACATTTAGACCGTTATATTTATCTGTAAAAGATATACGAGACAATTTTTCTAACTTCATTTAATTTTCATATTGAATGCAAGTCTTTTTGCACTCTATGCAACATCGTGCTTTTAACTGTTGAATTTCATTTGATTTATGAAATTCATTATATTATGCAAGTTTTCTAACTTCATTTAGTTTTCATAAATACAAGTTCTTTCCACACTCTGTGCAATATCGTGCTTTTAACTGTTGAATTTCATTTGATTTATGAAATTTATTATATTATGCAAGTTTCTAACTCTCATTCGAATTACGTTCTTATGTAAGTCTTCTAATCCTTATACATCTGGTTTATGCTATAATCTGAGTAGAAACCAATAATGTTTGGTACGACATATATATACTGAAACTATTTGCCTCTTTTATATAAGAGTGATGACCAGACAGATATATACTGACCAGGATTTGTGTGTCTGAGATACTGTTGTTAGGATGATATGCATACTCCTAGGATATAAATAGGCTGATCCCCTATTAAATATTCGAACTAATGATTCCTAAGTCTATATGACATCTGGGAATGATTACCATGTCTGGTTAAACAGAACAACCTATGAATTTTAAGTCTTTATGACTGACAAAATCTAGAAAATGTGGGGTTTGACAAAGTATATATATGTGGAAAATCTTTGAACTATATGTTCATTCAATTCAAATACAATGCGAGTATAAATTAAAAATGTTTAAAAATAGATAAATTTTAAATAATTTATAATATTAACTATTGCATTAGTTAAATAAAATAACCTTATAATAATTTAAAATTTTGAATTTTGTAAATTTACTGTGAAAGAAAGCAAAATTAAATAAGACTCTTTTTGTGTAAGAAATTTTTTTTCAAACAAATTAAAGCAGCAAACTATATTAACAAAACAACATCACATAAATTAGAATTGCTAAAATATTACTCCCTTGTTCTACAAAAAGAATTAAATTTGAGTTTGTTCTTAGTTAATTTAAAACATCCTAAATTGACATTGAAATATAAATTTATTCTTTTTGTGGAAATAATAGTTTTGTTGTAAATTTTAATTCATTTAGTATAAACTGTTACATTAATCTATCTATTTTTAAAGGAAGAGAGAGAAAACTAACTACTCATTCTTGAAGCTCCGTCACATCTTAAAATTTACTATCTCCGTTCTATAATAATTGATTTTTTAAAAGAAAAAATTTGTTCCAATTTATTTGTTGTTTACAACTTTCTAGGAGAATAAATTATTTACCTTCTTATATCATTCATTGTCCCAAGAAATTTTCTTCCTTGTATTAGTAGTTTTTAACTTCTCATAAAAGGGTGGTGATGGAATTTCATGCAAATTTTAATTATTAAATGATAGTATTAAATGATTTTCTTAATTCATATGTATATAAATAAAACGACTATTATTATGAAATTGAGGGAGTATTTTTCTCTCCCACTTTTTATCCATACTATTCCTCCTATCTTTTTTCATGTATATTTTTCAAAATTTATTTTAAGTTTTTATTATTTTTTTCTTAATTGCACACATACTAGTATCAAATAAATCCTAAAAGCTCAATTGTGAAATAGAGTAATTAATATGAGCAAATCGTATAGGGAATGGATGAAAGCGCAAATAGAGAGATGCAAAACAATAAAATCAAATGTTTTGGCCAAAATTCATGAGAAAGATTTGATTTCATGATGATCCGGCTAATGGGGTTAACTAAAACTTCCCCCAACTTCATCTCCACCCCCAAAAAATATGCTCTCTAACTCAGTTGTAGAAATCTAGCGGCATGGATCGACCCAAAAGACCTGTCAATTTGTTCACAGGTATCATCTTCATCCTTTCTACCCACAATGATATCTCTGAATTTAAATAGTATTCAAACATAATAACCAATATTAGTGAACAATTCATAACCATCTCCACATTTAATTAATAGTATGTGGGCCCAAGTGCATATTAGGGTTTATATGACCTAATTGAATTAAATGTACAAATTAGGGTTCATGTGACCTAATTAAATGTACAAATTAGGGTTTACAAAAACCTAATTAAATGCGCTAGACCCGGGGAAGTCTCCACGTGTTCCAAGGCAGAAGACTCGTGGATGCGACCCATTTTGGGAATTGATTGAGGGATTGGATTGGTGGCTAGAAGAACAGGGCAATTTGGGCATTACTTTGATGATTAAAGGACATTTCAGGAATTTTTCCTATAAAACATGACTAAAGGGTATTTCTGGAATTTTCCTTAAAACATGTGTCTGGCATGTGACTATTTCCCACGCAAGCTCTATAAATAGTCCCTCTATTCTAAGAAAAGGGGATCGCTCTCAAGACATTACACTTAGACTCTTGGAAGCCCATTACACTTGGAACTTTCTCTCAACTCGAAGACTCAAGAAGGCTCTTGGAATCCCTGCTACCCTAACCCGGTTTCCGGATTCTAAGGGTTCTGCCACGTGTCATTGGAGTAATCGCCCACCTGTTCTTCTCCCCTCTTCGATCAATCAATCAATTCCGTGCTCTTTGTGGATTTCTCTCCTCTCTAGCCAACACGAAATCCTAACCCTAGCAAGGTGTAATTTCTTTACCTACATTTATTTGGCGACTCTGCTGGGGAGGTGTAGAATTCGTGAAGGGTATGTCCACAACTCGAAGTGGGAGAATTACAGGAAGAGTTTCACCGACAACAAGCATAACTTCACCAGATCCGATTTCAAGGCAAGCAAATCCAGTGTTCCAAAGTGCGAATCTGGATCTTGATCAACCCATTTTAGAAGACGTTTCGGAAGGAAGTTCAACATCACCGCAAATGGCTGATCAACAACAAACCAGTGCTAGACAGACAAACACAGGAAGGCAAGGTGAGGAAGTAACTGGAACGCAGACAACTGCGAATGTTGTGCAGATGGAGATGCTTAAGGCATTACATGAGGCACGAGAAAGCCAAGGGATGATGATGACCATGATGCTGGAAATGCAGAGGAAGCAGGAAGATATGGGGAATTTCCGCCAGCAGTTGATGCAAATCCCCACTTTTAGTGCTATGTTCCCAGGAAGTTCGCAGGGGGAACGAGTAGAAGTGGAGGACAATAGTAACACCAAAGAGAATCAGACTCTGCCTCCAACAACGGAGAGTCAGCCAATTCCAATCATCAACTTGGAGCTCCAAAACAGTGGTGATGTGCCACAACTCAGATTAGAAGCAAGTCAACCTCAGCCCAACATCATCCCGACCACTCTCCCAGTATTTTCACAAGTGCAGATACCGACCATCCCGAGCCACATCCAACGAACAAGCCAACAAGCACCACCGATACAAATTGTGCAGGATGCAAGTGTACACCAGCCAATTTCCTTACCATACACACCACCTATGCATCAATACATCACAGCCCCTCAGAGAGTCCATACCACGAGTCAGTATGTGACGAAGGATGATATGATCGATGTGATCAATCAACTTCGCAAGCAGACATCCCGACCTTCAGAGTTGGACTTTACTCCACCCTACCCGGCACATGTACAGAGACACCCTTACCCGGTAGGGTATATTGAGCACCCCCCGCAGTTCCCAAAGTATAACGGGGAGAAAGGGAATGCCAGGGAGCATATTGCCAGGTTCGTGGAATTGATGTCTCCATGGTTGGGTTATGATGAGGTGAATAACCACAATCTATTGATGAGGGAATTCAATAAGACTTTGACGGATAGTGCCTTTAGTTGGTACTATAATTTGGAGAAGGGATCAGTCTATGATTGGGATGATATGAAATTACAGTTTTTTAAGAAATTTTTCTATGTGCAGAAACAGGTAACTATTGTAGAGCTGATGCGATTCAAGAAGAAGCCGAATGAGGAGCTGTCAGATTATGTAGATAGATTCAGGGCCCAAGCACAGAAGTGTGCAGAACCAATTGAGGAGAAGAACTTGGTTAGCGTATGCAACAATGGTGCTCTAGACTCCTTCAAGCCCCATCTTATTACAAAAGCCTGTGATTCATTTGCGACCCTCTCATCCTTCGCACAAGATTTTGGAGGAATAATGACAGTGCCCACCAGCCATGCGACGGTTACATAGAAGGGTAAGAGGACAATAACTGTGGCTTTGGCTGACTCTCAGTCAAAACCACAAGGGGGAAAGAGGGAGAAGAATGAGAGAAATTTTGAACGGAGCAAAGGAAAGCATGAGGACAAGTATACCAGAATGCCAGTTCCAGAGGCTATCATATGCAGTGAGAAGGCCTTTAGGGACCTGTATGAACAATGGATAGAACATGGAGTGGTGAGGCCTCCGAAGCCCAGATTTGTTGTGACTGAAGAAATAAAAAGAAGACCAGACTTCTGTGTATACCACCAGTACGCAGGACACTCCACTATCGATTGTTATAGTCTGCGAAGGATATATCATGACAAGTTGGCGGCAGGAGAAATTGAGTTGGGAAAAGGAAGCAGCGTGCATGATAAGCCACTGCCTAATCACAAGGGAAAAGAAACGTGCAACACTATTACTCATAGTGAGGCACCAACAGTGGAGATGATAGAGAATGCAGAAAGGATGGAAAAAATAATGGATGTTGATCCAGGCCTGCAGGTGACGGGGTTGATGAATAGAGATAAATTCAGAAATTTTTTCGACCAGATATGGTTGGCCAAGGAAGCAAGGATAGAGGTAACCAGGGCAATCATCAAAGCAGTCGAAACCTAAGAAACCTACATAGCGGTAAACAAAGGATTTGTGAAGGCAGTGGAAGAGGAAGAAAGCAAGATCTCTTTCTCTAAAGCTGATAGAGAGATAAGATACCCGCACAACCGACCGCTGTATGTGACGGCAATAATAAATGGAATAGAGGTACGAAGGGCATTCATCGACAATGGAGAGTCTATAAACATTATGCCCTACACTGTGTTTAAGTAGTTAGGCTTGCTAGAGAAGAGAATTGTGAAAGAACCAACAAACATTACAGGGTTTGCCAACCAAAGTGCCAGAACCCTTGGACATATCAAGGTGGACATGCAGGTTGGAAAGATTTGAGGACCTGTAATGTTTCATGTTACCGAGGTGGATGCAGCGTATCATGTCTTGTTAGGAAGGGCCTGGCAAAACGACTATGGGGTGGTACCCTCAGTTTTTCATCAATGCCTGAAAGCTATCTAGAAGGGGAAAGAAGTGAAGGTACCGGCAACAAGAAATCCCTTTGGACCAAAGGAGGCACACATCGCCGAAGCAACTTTCTTTGATGATGTCGCTGAAGAGGGAGAGAACCAGATTGCAAGACCTGATTCTCTAAAACTAGTCAGTTGGGAGGAAGTACAGGCAGGCAAGTTTGTGCCTGAGAAAAAAGAAAAGAAGAAGATCTCGGGACAAGGAGAATGTTCCAACAATAAGAAGTCAGTGGTAATAGACCTGGAAAAAGGAGAAAAGAAAAGGCCAGCAGATACTGAAGATGCGAGAAACATACTCAATGCCAAACAGACAGTACAATTAGATGATGGCCAAAGAACAAAATGGGAGAGGGTTGTTAAAGCCGACGGAAAGGTAGTGTTTCGTTTATGACAGTGCGAGGGGGAAGAGTCCAAGGGAGAGTGCAAACCCAACAGCTCAGGAGGTGTCCCCCACTCCAGCAGTAATAAAGAAGAAGAAATTATGCAACAGAAGGTAGAACCAGCTCCAGAATACTTTGAGGATAGGCCAAAACCTCAACAAAATGAATTAGAAGAAGTTAATTTGGCAACAGATGGAGGAACGCCAAGACCGACTTACGTCAACAAAGAGCTGGATGCTGATCAGAAGGAGGAGCTCGTGAAATTGTTGCGAGAGTATAGGGATGTCTTTGCTTGGAACTATGATGAGATGTCCGGGATTGACAAAGAGTTGGTAGAGCACAATCTGAATGTAAGCCCGGGAATAAAACCAGTGAAGCAAGCTCCTCCCAACTATGCACCTGAAGTTGAAACCCAAATCAAGGAGGAAATCAAGAAATTACTGGAAGTAGGGTTTATCAAGCCAATCCAACATCCAATATGGTTATCCAACATTGTACCAGTAAAGAAGTCAAATGGTCAGTTACGAATATGTGTGGATTTCAGAGACTTGAATAAGGCATGCCCAAAGGATATGTACCCATTACCCAATATAAACACTTTGGTAGATGCAACGGCTAATCATGAGATGATATCATTCATGGATGGGTTTGTGGGTTACAATCAGATAAAGATGTTAGTAGAAGATGCAGAGTTGACGACCTTTCATACTCCGTTTGGAAATTTCTACTATGTAGTAATACCCTTCGGGTTGAAGAATGCGGGGGAAAGTTATCAAAGGGCAATGCATGCTATATTTCATGACATGATTCATGATATAGTAGAAGACTATGTGGATGACATAGTAGTGAAATCCAAGAAGGCAACAACTCATGTGGAGGACCTGAGGAAAGTGTTTGAGCGATGCCAAAAATACTAGTTGAAGATGAATTCAAAGAAGTGTGCTTTTGGAATGATAGATGGAAAATTCTTGGGCTTCTTGGTGCATAACAGAGGTTTGGAGGTAGACCCAAGCAAGGCAAAAGCAGTTATGGAGATGCCCCCACTAAAAACGCAAAAACAGTTGAAGAGATTTCTAGGAAAAGTTTCTTATATGAGAAGATTTATGCCAACATTAGCAGAAGTTACAGAACCTTTTGGCAAATTGCTAAAAGGAAAGGCAGAATGGGACTGGGGGCAAGACCCGCAACATGCCTTCGAGAAAATATAAGGAATTTTGGCTTCAGCACAAACGATGGTAGTACCACAAAGAGGAATACCGTTGCAGTTGTACATCACCTCTACCACAAAGTCTGTAGGAGGATTGATCACACAAGAAGTGGACGGAGAAGAAAAGCCTGTGTACTACATCAACCGGATAATTAGAGGACCGGAAACCCGATATTCGCAGGTGGAGAGACATTGTCTTGCATTGGTGTTCGTAGCGCAGAAAATGCAACATTATTTTTTGGCGCACGAAGTGAAGCTTGCAACAAGAACTGATCCGATCAGATACCTACTGACTAGGCCAGCATTGGTAGGAAGACCTGTAAGATGGATGATGATACTTTCAGAATATGACATCCAGTGCGTAACACCAAAGGTAATCAAATGTCAGGCTTTGGCAGACCTACTAGCTGAATTTCCAAATGGAGAATACGAACCTCCCTCTGAGGATCTTCCAGGGGGAGAAGTAGAAGAAATTGACATAGTAGATGAAGACTCAGAGTGGTGGAATTTAGCCTTTGACGGGTCATCTGCTGAAGGGAAAGGTGGAGCAGGCGTGGTGTTGACTACCAAAGAAGGAAAGGAAGTAGCTTTGTCATACAAGTTAGACTTCCCCTGCACAAACAATGAAGCAGAATATGAGGCGTTCATATTGGGATTATTAGCGGCTCAAGAGTTGGGAGCTAAACACCTTAAAGTAAGGGGAGATTCAAACTTGATTGTGCAACAAATAAGAGGGCAATTCACAGTGAAGGAGCCTATATTGGCACCGTATCGAACTGTAGCACAAAAAGTGACGGAGGACTTCAGGAAGGTGGTTATTGAGTACGTACCGAGAGGAAAAAATAAACAACCTGATGCATTAGCCACGGTAGCATCTAGAGTATATGTCCAAGGAGAAGACCTAGATGTGAAGGTAATGAAGAGAACCCTCCCAACCACGGTGCTAGACTTGTTCCCCAAAGACATGACAGATGATTGGAGACATACCATCTCCCATCAATTGCAAACGAAGGAGGGGACCATATCACCAGTGGAACTTCAGAAATACACCATCATCAAGGGAGTCTTGTACCATAAAGAAATAGATGGGGTATTGACACGATGCTTGGGGAGGCTCAAAGCACAGCGAGTTTTGCATCAGGTACATGCAGAAAATTGTGGATTGGCAGATATCGGATTGTATAGGAGGTTGCAGCGCCAAGGGTATTATTGGCCTGAAATGAAGAAGGAAGCAGATGCACTTCAACGACAATGTGTTTCATGCCAAGAATACTGGGGAGGAGGAATGCGCCTGCATTGATGACATAGCGGATTGGCGAATCCCTTATATAGAGTTTTTACAAAGCGGCAATCTGCCCGCCGAAAAGAAGGACGCAATCTTGATAAAGAGAAAGTCACAACAATTCTTCTTGCAAAATGGAGAATTATTTAGAAGAGGGTTCAATGGCAAGCCCTTACGATGTTTGGAAGTAGGAGATGCCAAAGATTTGGTCTATCAAATGCATAAAGACGAGCACCAAGGGGGAGCTAAATTATATAAACAACTTATTGATCATGGTTATTACTGGCTGAAGATGGAAGGAGATTGCTTGGATTTTGTCAAGAAGTGCCACATCTGCCAAATTCACGGGAATCTGATTCATTCTCCCGCTGTAGACCAACGGACCATAGCAACACCATAGCCCTTTCATACATGGGAAATGGATCTTATAGGTCCCATTCATCCTAATTCTAAAGGCAACATATGGATTTTGACGGCCACTGAGATGTATACAAAGTGGGTAGAGGCGATCCCTTTGAAAAAGGCTACGGGTCCAGCAGTGGCGAACTTCATTAAGGAACATATCATTTGTCGTTTCGGGATCTCGAAGATCATTCTGTCAGATAATGGAACTCCTTTCATCAATAGAGACATCAAAAGTCTGATGAAAAGATATAGGGTGAAACACTACAAGTCATCGCCATACTACCCGAAAGGCAATGGGCAAGCCGAAGCCACAAACAAAACCTTGATCAAGATTCTGTCAAAAACCCTAGATGATCATCCGAAGACATGGGCAGAGCAGTTATCGATAGCATTATGGGCATATCGAACTTCAAAAAGAAAACCTACGGGTGAAACCCCATATGCTTTAGTTAATGGAGAAGAAGCTATCTTGCCCGCCAAAATAGAAATCCCTTCGGCTAGGATGAGACTCCGAAGCTTAGTCTAGGAAGAGAACCGACTAGCAGCCCTGGAGGCCTTAGCTGACTTCCGAGACCGGGCCAAAGAAAAATTGGAACGGTATCACGAAAGACTGCGATGACAATACAATATCGCAGTGGTACCGCGACAAATTCTGGTGGGGGACTTGGTGCTCAAGACAGCAAATCAAGTCATGAGGGGAACACTAACCACCAAATTTTACCCCAAATGGGAAGGCCCGTATAGGGTACGAGAGATCTCCGAAAGCGGGTATTACAAAATATCTCGCGTGGGATCAAATGCTATCTCAGACCCATTGAACCTGAAATGGGTAAAGAAATATTACACATGAGATAGTCATCACGAAAGTTATACTTTCAACTTCAAAAGTAGTTGAGGCACCTGACTATAATCCCTCACAGTTATACTTTCAAACTTTAAAAGTAATCGAGGCACCTGACTATAAGTCCTCAACCTGAAAAAATAGTTACACTTTATCTCTAAAAGTGACGAACGTTATGCTTTATCCAACAAAAGCAAGATTTATTGTTTTTCATGAAAATTTTGAAACGTTATGCTTTTCGTTAAAAGCAATTTGATCATCAATAAATTATCAAACATTCATTTATTTTTTTCTCGAAAAGATATATATATATATATATATACATGTTATTGACAACATTCATATTTATCTATTAATAATACCTATTGTTGCCTTAGAGTATTAATTTGAGTAACTTGAAATTCAATGATAAATATTGAGTTTTGAGGAATCATTCAAATTAAAGCAATCAACAAGGTTAAAGAAACTCTAGTTTAATAAATGAAATATGTGTAAATGAGTTTCTAAAACAGGAAAAGGGAAAAAGAGACTACAACAAGTCATGATCTAAAGGCCATGACATATCAAACTGAAGAGAAGGCATAGCTAAGGCCTCTAAATTAGTGATGACAGCATCTCGAATCTTGAGATTTTCAGCTTTTAATTTCTTGACATCTCGAGTAGCTGACTCTAAGTCCTGAAGCTGTCGCTCTACCTCCTGAAGCTGAGACTTTAAATCTTGCGAATGGATCTTCAGTTTGTTTGCAGCTTCGTCAAACTCCGAAATCTGTGCTGAGAAGGAGTCATCTTCACACTTACGTATAGTAATTTCTGAGCGTAGTTCAACAAGATTGAAATTTGACTTGAGGAGATCCAGTCTAGCCCGAAAAGGAGATATATCAACACCCACAGCTGCAAGGTCGTCTACATCATCGCTAAATTTCTTCAAGTCCTCAACTCGCAAAGAGTATAAAGAAAGAGTGTGCAACCCAAGCACAAGGCCTGCGAGCTGATCTAGGAAGAAGGTCTGGGCAGAAGACGCCTTAATAATCAGCTGGTCGAGTATATGTGGGAACCGAGCTAGGAGGCGCTCAAGACTTTCCTGACTAGACGATGATATCTGAAAGCTCCTCCAAGAAACAAGGTCTCCGCTTGGATTGAAGGAAGCTCTGACAGGAGCAACTTTGGAGGCCATCATAGAATTTGTCGAGATAAAGGATGGAGGAGCACGGGGCTGCTGGGATGCTGATGAATCCATGACATCCTGGTCATCCGGAAGACAGCCTGGAGGATAACCGAGGTCATTATCTAGCGAGGTGTCAACATCCGGATTGAGAGCATCGAATGAGGCAAGCGCATCAAAAGGCAAAGGCAACTCTTGCATCTTCTCACTCTGGAAAACAAGATGAGAAAAACATAATATATTTGAAAAATAAATAAATAAAAAATGATATATTTACCAAAGAAAGATACTCACAAGATAGTCAATGGAAAAATAGTTGAGAGATGCCACAGAAGGCAGAATGTCGCTCAACCCACCCAAAATGCTGTCCACAATACCCTCCCGAGAACTCACCAACTCGGTAAAATCCTTCTAGAGAGGACACACATCAGCAATAGTTTCAACAGGATCCTCCCTCGCGGAAGCAGGAGTCTCATCAGTCTCCTTAGGCCTATCATGTGGAGAAGCTGGAGGAGGGTTTGAGGAAATTATTGCATCATCCAAAGCAAGGCTCAAACTCACATCAGATAAAGTGTCTTGAGCATCAAGACTGTTACAAGCTTCATGGGATAAAGGTGACTCAACACTGATAGGTCAGGGAGGGTCACAACTCGTAGAAGCCGCCGTGGTTGCCCCATTTGCAGTAATAGGCATAAACTCAAGAGGAACATCCTCATCCTCTTCATCAGCATCGCCAATCTAAAAACGGTGGACATAATGATAAAAGGAATCATGAAAGCAACTATATGGATAGTAACAGACAAAAATGAAGATACTACAAAATGTATAAATACATACCAAATTTCTACGGCGTTTCTTGACCGGATCCTCGGCTACCGGCACAGTAGGACTAGCATCCTCAGGAGGGCGTTTTGCTAATGGCCTTAAGCGAAGCCTGATGCCAGGACGACTAACCGGGGACACGGTAGAAGCCATAGGAGGAGCCACCTCCGAATCCATAGGGGTAGATGTTCTTGTTCTGGAACGAGTAATTCTCATTTCCCCGGCATCAGAGGATCCTTGGGGAGAAACTAGAGGAGGCATCCGAGACAGAGGTAACTGAGACAAGGCCCGTGGTGGAAGGTTCCTGGAGGTAGTAGGAGCCTGTATAGGAAGGATAACTGGGTCACTTTGAGAATGAACACCTGCTGACCGAGGAGGAGAAGACTTAGGCCTCAAGGCCTCACGCTCAACAAGGCGGCTACTGGCTGGCCATCGTTCCGAACGGACATTGGGCTTAGGAGAACATAACATCCTAACCCATTGAAGATGTTTGGGAGGAGAAGCTAGTCTAGAGCACATCAGTGTGTTATCCTCCCACCTCTTAAGATTGATTTACCAGTAATTGCGTTCACCAGTAGTATACCGCCCACTCCAAATAGCAGTTGGTATAATAAAAGCAACAGGAAAGGATTTGTGAGGAGCACCTGGGGGTTCTGGAAAGACCCATGCAAAAGAAGGGGAGGTGGACACGAAATTGAGGAGAGCAGTCTCATAAGTCTCCTTGCAAGTACGGCCAAAGGGACGCTCTTGGTCAAATCCAAACTGCCTCATCACCCTATGAGGATTATAAAGTACGGTACTTAAATCATTATCCTCAATAAAATATGGAAGCTCCGCAGCCCGAAGGAAGACGAACCAGGACAATGAAGAACCACTCAACCCGTTGGTGTTTAGATAAGAGCGAGACTCACGCCTATAGAAATGAGGAAGGTGACCATTGTTTTTCGAAACAATAGTGTAAGGACGAGCGGTGAAGCACGAAAAATCATCAATGAAAAGCCGTAAGTCTGAGCTAAAGCGGTAATCAATCCAGCGGGCTGTCCGGGGGTCGATGTGGGGTTATAAAAAAGGGTCTGAAGACTTCTTCTTCCTCTTAGAAAGATGTTCAAGAGAAGAATAACCCTGGAACGCTCGAAGAGGAAAAGTTGAAGGAAGGAGCCTGAAATGAAGCAATTCACGTCGTACCTGAGTAAATGAAAAGGGAAGGTTGATAATTCAAGAAAAGAAGAGAAAAATGCAGTGTGAAAGACAGTTAATGAAAGCATGAAAACGAATACCTTCCAACAGATTCTCTCAAAGCGAAGGCCACCTCATCTAAACGACGATACAAGGTTCCCAAAAAGAGGGAAGCAAGAGGAATCTCCAAACCCCGAGATAGCAGAGCTGCTAAACTAAACATATGAACTGAGGGACCGTCAACAGGAGACCCGGGAAAGAGAAAGAGAGACAACCACATAGCCAGATAGGCTGCCAAAGGAAAAGGACAAGGCTCCTTACGAAAGGTAAGGACGGATTGGTCATAAGTCGAACTATCCCACTGGTTAGTTTTGTAATCCCGAAAGAAGTAGCGCACCCAAGATAACCATGAAGTCTTTTGTCGGCTAGTGGTCTCAAAATCTAGAAGGAGTGTGTCACCTTTGAATCATGAGACATAATGGGAAGACTGTTTGAAGGCCTCCATCAAGTAGGCAACGCACTCAACATCTCTAGCAGATATACTAGATGGGTCACAAGAAGCCGAAGCGACAGCAGGGAAGCTACAAGATATAACTCAACATAAGCACATAATTTGAAAAAGAGAGGGGAAAATAACAACGAATGAAATAAATAAAAGGAAAGGCTTACTGGTAGATAGCATAGACATCCTCTAGTGTAGGGGTGAATTCCCCCCAAGTAGTAACAAATGTGGATGAAGAGGAGCACCAGCGGGAAATCAACACAGTAAGAACGTCATGATCCTGCTGAATACGTAGATCCCTACATAGCTGAATGCAGTGATATATGCCCGCGCTCTTTAGTATAGCCTTATACTCAACATTCTCTAGGATCTCGTCAGTCCAATGTTGCCATCCTTGAAGACGGCTAGATGAGTCAGACAAGAAGCGAAAGGGACTGAAAGGGTATTCTTGTTTCTCTATGCACATGCGGGGAATGCGACCGAAATGGGGGAAGTCGTCCCAACCTCCGCAAGCCGCGACATAAAGAAACAAGCCTTCTTTCTCTGGTGAAGGAAAAGTTGTGCAATCATAAGTCCGGACTTGCTCCCAAAAAGTGTCAAAAGGCCCCAAAAAGGGAGCCTTTCCCCAATCATTGACAGAGGGAGTTACCCTAGAAGTCTTCAACTCTTCAGAACATCCGGTAGACGAGGCCTGCAAGTAAGGAAGACTCCACATGAGGATACTAAGGATGTCAAGTAAAGCATATGAGCTTGAGGAGGCTTACCATGACAAGGGGAGAATATGAGATTTTCACTTGAGAATACCTGAAAAAAAGAAGGAATGAAGTTAAGGAAGGATCAAATCACAATTATGAAAGAAAAACAAGATTTGAAATTTTTTCAAAAAATTTCGGACAGCCAAAATACATCCTTCGGAGCCATTTTTTGGGTTATTTTGATATGTGTCATGGCCATTGGCGATGACTTTTGAAGTACTCATCGATACGGTCGTTTTGATATATTATGGGCCCCGAGACCCCAAACGGAACAAAAGTTATGGTCAAAACAGTGATCACGATTCCTAATGTTTAAATTTTGGTACATTTTCTCCTAGGTTTCGCCCCCTAGTGTTCGACCCCCCTAGGGTTCGGCTCCCTTAGGGTTCTCCCCCCTAAGGATCGGCCTCCTGTAAAAAAAAAAATTGCCCAACTCCCCTAGAGTTCGGGCTCCCCTAGGATTCGGCCCTCCTAGGGTTCGGGCTCCCCTAAGGTTCGGCCCTCCTAGGGTGCGGACATGCAGAAAAAAAATATAATATTTGGCTTAATTTCCCCTATAGGGTTCGGCCCCCTATAGGGTTCGGCCACCTATAGGGTTCGCCCCCCTAGGGGGATCTCTTTTGTGTACCTTGAAAATTCTGATGCTCCACAAATCAATTTTTCGGAACGGATGCTTCTTTGTCGATAAATATTGTGCTTTTCTTTATTATCCGAGGGAACCCTACCGAGATATAATCTAAGTAACGGGGCTCGGAAGACAAAAGAAAAGCTACAATAACCTGAGAAGAAACGTAGGAGAAGCAAGTCAAGAAGAAGTTTGGCAAAAAATACTCAAATAAACTAAATAATTGAAAGAAAAAGAAGAAGGAAGGATGACCCTATAAGGTTCAACCCTTAGGATTTGGCCCTATAGGGGTGTAATTGCTTTCTTACCTCTTTTTCAAGATGAGGAACGATTGCTTGACGACTTCTTGGTGATCTTCAGACTTGAAGGAGGAGAGAAAATGCCAAGAAAAAAATTGCACGATGAAAAGAAAAGCCTAAGTGACTTGGGAGATGTATATATTCAAACTGCAAGCTTGCAATACCAAAGGAAGCAATCTTTATTTTCCTCTTAAGGAAGATTTCACAATATAAAGATAAGTTTATTTGTGCTTATTTCTAAATAAAAATATAAATTTTCGAAAATTGTTTAGATTTGGTATTTTAATGCAATTTCAAAAATATATATATATTCGATATCTAATATTTTATTCCTAACAGTAGGACAATTTCGAAATTATTATATATATATATATATATATTGAATGTTTGATTTGCTTAAGGAAAAAAATCTTGCTTTATAAAATTCAAATAAAGGAAGATTTTGTTTCTAAATAATAAAATAAGATTTGATTATTGGATTTTATTTAGTGATATCTGATGATCTTCCTTGTTTTAATTCTCAGAAAATAAGGAAATAAATATTGAGCAAAATGAGGAAGCTTTCAGATGATCTACCAAGAGGTTCAAGGAAGATCCCTTCTAGGTCTTGCCTCTTTAGGGTTTAACCTTAATGGTTTGGCCCCTAGGGGTTCCCTCTTCTAGAACTCTTGTGTTCAAGACATGAACAAGGGGAGTCACACAAAATCATTCGAAAGCTTGGAGTATTTTGCACGAGCGTCTCTCAGGAATCGTGACTCTCGCGCAGGGGAAAAATGTGGGTCCAAGTGCATATTAGGGTTTACATGACCTAATTGAATTAAATGTACAAATTAGGGTTCATGTGACCTAATTAAATGTATAAATTAGGGTTTACAAAAATCTAATTAAATGCGCTAGACCCGGGAAAGTCTCCACGTGTTCCAAGGCAGAAGACTCGTGGATGCGACCCATTTTGGGAATTGATTGAGGGATTGGATTGGTGGCTAGAAGAACAGGGCAATTTGGGCATTACTTTGATGATTAAAGGACATTTCTAGAATTTTCCCTATAAAACATGACTAAAGGGTATTTCTGGAATTTTCCTTAAAACATGTGTCTGGCATGTGACTATTTCCCAGGCAAGCTCTATAAATAGTCCCTATATTCTAAGAAAAGGGGATCGCTCTCAAGATATTACACTTAGACTCTTGGAAGCTCATTACACTTGGAACTTTCTCTCAACTCGAAGACTCAAGAAGGCTCTTGGAATCCCTGCTACCCTAACCCGGTTTCCGGATGTCGACGCCGGGAAAATCGCTTCTAAGCTAATTATTACCCTTTCCAATTTTAGCCTTTTTTATTAGATAATTTTTGGAAAAGGTCGGCACAAATGTCGACGGGGTTTTGAAAGATCGTTTTTTATGATGAGTCAATTGACCAGAGTCGCTAGTTGGTATATTTGAAATGGATGTACCAACTCATCCGAGCTTCGTTTTCGTAAATCGCTGGCTCATGTGTGACTCTGAATTAATTAGCCTGCAAACCGAAATTTATAGAGTTCGGGGGCTTACTTAAGCGAGGGGAAGGTGTTAGGCACCCCCCGACTTCCGTGAAACACGGTTACCGCAATCTCGATGCTTTTCCTATCCTTTAATTTTTAAAATGTGTGTGTACGCGCGTGTGTGCCTGTGTGAATGTTGTGGGGAGTTTGCATGAAGAAACCATTTGTTTTTTTATGAAAAGTCGTGTTTTAATTTGAGAATGCTTTAGAATGTCCTTCGGCCTATACGAGAAAGCTTTATTTTTTATGAGAAATGTTTGATTTTAATTGTCAAAAGCTGCAAGATTTTCATTAGGTGTCGTTTTGGCAAAACAAGAGTTTTTAAACCTTCGTCAAAATAGGAATCGAGACCTATACGTTGCTTTCGTAAATAAAATGACAGGCAACTTCTAGGATCTCTTTAACCCTATGCGCAAAGATTTAATAAAACGTTATTTATTTTTATAAAACCATTTTGTGATGTTTGAACACGATTTTTCTTTAGCCTTCTCGTTTAAATAGGAATCGACATTCATTAGCACTTCCAATTTTAAGCCTTGTGGTGCTAATAACCTAATTTGATTGATTTTATGAAAATCTTCATCGTTTAGCTTTGAAATCAGTTTTTGTATCGTAAATCAAATCAAGCATTAAAATGCGTGGGGGCAATTCATGGGCATGTGAGCCATCAAAATAACCCCAAACGCCCACAATCGCATATTTCACTATCACGGGGCCTTAAACCCGATTTTCAACTTGATATCGTTTTAAAGCCCGACAATTACATATTTACAATAGAAGGTACATCGACCCTACTACATACACCTAAAAATGTCCATCATCGGATTTGGACCACGGGGTCGCGTTCCTAGGCTCACATCTAAAATTGCTACACACCCACAAAATGGATACTACAAAAATAAACAACACCAGGTTGCCCAACACACCACAATATCCTAAAATAGCAATCTAAATACGCGACGCATAATACATTACCATAACGAGCTAAAAATCACCAAATGGATATCATCGGGTCATTAGGGAGAATTTCGTTCCGTTGGAACCCTCACTAATGGTCGTTAATCCACGGATCCACAATAATGTACTAGAAAAACTACACTTAATATAGCCCGAATGATAAAAGCTTAACAAAATGATATAACAAAAATGCTATAAAAAAGGGCTTTTCACCTTGCAAATGACACCACGATGCTTATAAACTCGTATATTAAATAGAGTAGAAAGTGTATGTGATACAATCTAACAAAAGGGGTATAAATCCTCATTTTTTCTCTCTTTTTTCTCTTTTTTCGCTCCTACTTGCTGCTGTTTCTTCCACTTTTTCTTTTTCTTTCCAACTCCCTGTATCCCCTGGATGAAAATGAAGAACTGCATTGATAAAGGCTGCCAGAGGCAGCCGCAGATTGATCCGCGGCTTGGCCGCAGATTGATCCGCGGCTTGGCCGCAGATTGATCCGCGGTTTGGCCTCAGATTGATCTGCGGCTAGCCTCGGTTCCCCCCCGTGCCGTGTTGTCAGTCGTCCCATCATTAGCCGCAGATCAATCTGCGGCTGGCTGGGCTAATTTTCTCGATTTTCGTACCGTACCTCGATTCTCGTGTCGTACTGTTGGTTTTCGCTGAAAGGCTTGTATTTTACAGTCCAGGAATCGCTGGGAAACGTGCCATGTCATTTAGGAATGCTCATTTCGAATGGCTGCGATATGACACAGAATTTGTATTTGGAGCTTGGTTTCTAGGGGCGCTGCACCCCCCCCCCCCCGACCCCCACTAGATCACCGGTGAGCAGGTAAGCGTAGTGGCCATTAGTCAATTCCTGATATCCGCTCGTTGTCGTGTCGACTTTGATCGCAAGTCATTGTGGTAGTTTTGAGTGTTTGTACTTATGTCCACCTTTCGTTCTCGTAGGCTGGGTTAATTGACGATTTTGCCCTCCTATCAGGGTTAGTACACGAAGTGCAAAATTTGGGTGTCTACAGCTGCCCCTCTTTATCATGTTTATGAAATGTTAAATGAAATGAACAGGATAAAGAAGTAGACACCCGATGCATGAATGACAATGCATAAGATTGACAGTACATACATGATGCAACACATATAGCTTATGATGCAACACAAGATGTAAGGCATGCAAAATATTCGTAAAGGTGTCAATGCATCATGCAATCGTAAATTTATTGTGAGTATTGATCTCAATAGGACTCAGTCGCTGATCGCATCATTATTGTCGAGTTCTGTCTCTGACAGGTCGTTGCTATAATCGTTATCGCAGATGTCGTGCTCCGCCTCGTAATCGTCGTCGTCTTGGAATCGTCGTCATCTCATAACTGTCGGGTCTCGTATCCGATCGATTGTCTCGTAGATGCAAGGTCTGGTCTCCGATGGGTCGTCTCGTCTGTATCGGTTCTCGTCTCCGATTGGTCGACTCGCCTGTATCGGTTCTCGTCTCCGATTGGTCGACTCGTCTGTATCGGTTCTCGTCTCCGATTGGTCGACTCGTCTGCACCGGGTCTCGTTTTCGGTCGATCGTCTCGCCTGTATCGGTTCTCGTCTCCGATTGATCGTCTCGTCAGCACCGGGTCTCGTTTCCGGTTGATCGTCTCGTCGGCACCGGGTCACGTTTTCGGTTGATCGTCTCGTCAACACCGGGTCTCGTTTCTGGTTGATCGTCTCGTCGGCACCGGGTCTCATTTCCGGTTGATCGCCTTGTCAGCACCGGATCTCGTTTCCGATTGATCGTCTTGTAAATTACCTCATTCCGACAAATCTATTCGTCGTGTTCCACACCCGATTGGTCGAAATCTCGTATTTTATTTTCACATAACAAGTCAAATGGATTTTAAAATTGATCAATTTTGCAAAGGAGAAAAAGGGGGAAAGCACCGACCCAGCCGCAGATTGATCTGCGGCTCAGATCGAATTTTGTAAATCGATCGCCACTTCCCAGGTCTGTCATTTTCAGCCCTTACCCACTGTTGCTTTTCGCGATTTTGCTCCTTCGTACGTCCCTTTTGTCGATTTTTTCAACCTTCTCGCAAAAACCGCTTCGGTTAGATCGATCTACACGCTACGGGTAACATTTTGACCGATTGTTTTCTTATCTCGTCAATGTTTCACTATACATTTGCTATTTTGAATGTTTAGAGATAGAAATGTATGCTTTGAAATGCTATGCCATGTGTCATTGCATGTATATGATATGTCTCAACTGTACGAGTCACATTCTATGTTCATGATGCGGATCATACATATTTGTCATTTTTTTTGAAAGAAAGCATGCATTATGGTCGTTTTAATGTCGTAATTAACCATATAAAATGCAATTTTGATCTGTTGTGGCTTGGGTTAATTGAAAATATGCCTGGCTGTACATGGGACACTCATTTTATAGACGAAACTCTGCCGAAATTTCGAAAACACTGGAGTCCCACTAAAATCTAATCCATGCATATATAGTAACCATGCATCATGCTGCATTAATTCTACGATGAAGATAGGAAAATAAAATGTTTGTGATATATTTCGAAATATAATGTACCTCCTTCTTCGACTGTGTCGTTCCAGCTATGGATCCTGATGCTCCCAGCAGCTCCACTGCACCTCGTGCCTCGGGTGTTCGCCGTCGTAGGGCTGTACCTGCCCCGGTTTTGACTCGGACTCGCCAGGTTCGTCGACTGGCGGAGGCTGTCATCTGGCCTGATCATCCTGAGGTTGATGAGGCCGTTTTTCCGGACATTGAGGCAGAGGGGCCGCCCTCCGGCCCACCAACTCCCTCTACTCGCCGCGTTCTACCCGGTGCCTTTGTTCAGGTGCACGACCTGTTGGGTCGAGATCTCAGTCGTCACCCCTCAGCATTTCTTGTCGCTAATGAGGTATACTCATTACTCCTCTAAATTCATTCACAATCTTTGTTCGTATCTGGACTGATCCATTAGTGATTGCCACAGGTGCCCGAGTTCACTCAACCGAGGGGCAACTGGTTTAACATCTATTCCCTCTACACAGCACTGCACGCCGATTACCGCACGGTGGTGGACTCATGGGGTTTCCGTTCTTTCTTCACCATCATTCCCCGTCAGTGCCCATGGTATTATATGAGGGCTTTGTTTGAGCGATGGTTCCACCAGACCCAATCCCTTCATCTTTTGGACTGCGAGGTTGTGTTGACTCCTTGGGATTGGAGGTACATTACCGGCATCGAGTTCACCGGAGTCCGTGTTCCCCTAGATCTCGATATTATTCTAGTGGAGGTCCGATCTCTATTGGGTTTCACTGCCGAGGACCGGGTCTTCAAGGCTCGCAGCATTCAGTCCGGAGCATTGGCTGTTGATGCTGTTGGAGGTATTTATGCGACGCCCTTCCCTGCAGACCGAGCTACTCGTAACATTCTGCTCTGGCGTCTGTTCCTGACTATTATGAGGGGTTGTTTCCTAGGGAACAACTCTTCTACCATTCATTTCAGCGTTGTCGGAGCCATCAGGGATGTGGATCGGATCGGTGATTATGATTAGGGGTCCTTCACTTTCGCCTATTTCCTCCATGGTCTTCGTCTTTGCTCAGAGGGACAAACAGACGCTTGGCTTGGGTTTTACCCCTTTCTGCTAGTAAGCCTTCTTTTCTTACTGCACTTCCTATTATTCCATTTCCTTTCTCTGCATCTGCCGGTTACTCATGTCGTTTCTTGTCTTTGTTCACAGTTCTGGGCGTACGAGCGACTCTCATGCCTAAGGCCTGTCACGACTCTCGGTCTGGATACCTATCCAGGGGTCGGGGATGGCACCACAGTACTTTGGAGGAGGTCCCGGTGTCTGGCAGCTTCGCCCACTGCCGTATTCAGTTGGAATTGATCACCGCCGCTGAGGTCGTCTGGACTACTTATCTTTCTGAGCATCTGACTGTGGGGTTTACAAACGGATATCCCTCTGGCCCAGAGTTCGCACTTTCCACCCGTCGCCTTACTTTGCAGAGTGTTGGAGGATGGATGATGTATTTGGGAGAACGTACATTCAGATGCGTAATTGGAGAGATCCGTATTCCGCACTCCCTCCCCTTTACTATATCCTGGTCGGTGGACTCTCAGCCCTCAGAGATTATGCTGGAGGGAGAGGATGGCCTGACACTTTCTTCAGGTCCCAGCACGAGTGAGGCTTTCCGTACCTGGTGGGTGCCCCGCACTATCGGTCCTCAGACTCGGGCCACATTTTTCCTCGGAGATATGGTCTCTGGATCGGTGATGATGATTGATTGGGCTACTTGTGTTCAAGATCATACCCATGCTGAGCAGATTGCTACTCTGACTCGCCAGGTGGACCAGCTATCCTTATATCTTCGGGTGTTAGGCCGGACCCCAGAGGATGCTTATGCGTATGACCCTGACAGTGCGGGTTTCAATGCAGGCCCGAGCTCATCTGATGCCCCAGTGCACCCATATATCCCAGATATTAACTTTGGGACTTCAACTTCGACTTCTACTCCGGGGGATCAGTTTGGGAACCCCGACTTCATAGACGATATTACTTTTGAGTAGATCATGATAGGATAGGGCTTTTTTTGAACTTGAACCTGCTCAATTTCCTTTCCCATTTCATGCACTATGTATTGAACTCCTTTATTTATTTATGCACAGTTTTATCATTATGACAATTCAATTGCCCTATTATTAACTGTATGATGCATGCTTTTTATTCATGGATAGATAATGACCCCTGCACAGTCTTTTTGACACTATTTTTCACAGATGTCGTCACCAGACGCCGTGGTACGTTTGGATCTCGGTCCTCCCACAGGGTTGGTTGGCAAGCTTTTCCGCTAGTTGGACAGTTTGTCGCTGGGCGATAGGGTTATTGTAGATGGTCTTCTGGGACATTCCTGGTCCTTACTAAAATTTCAGGTGCCGGCGGGCTTTGCGGAGGGTATTCTGAGCTATTGGGCCCCTGCCCGTCAGGTATATAGATTAGGGACAGTGGAGCTGACCCCTACTCTCGAGGATTATTCCCGCTTTACCGGCTTGTCTTTGGATGGTCCTTGTGCTAGGGTCACAGCTGGTCCCATGCGCCGTCAGTTCTTGACTTTTACTGGGTTGCGGAGGACAGTTCTGTTATCGGTGATCAAATTAGGCCATCTAGTTCCCCTTCATTTCCTAATTGACCGTTTCGGCTCACTCGACAGTTTTCATCTATTCTCTAGTGATTTTTCCGTATCTGAGGAGCGTTGGGGCGCTTTGAGAGTAGATGTTTTGATGGCTTGTTTTATCTCAGTTTTGTATCTACCATCCGGATCCGATCTGTTGGATATGCGAGTTATTGCGGCCACTAGAGCCCTTCAGGAGGATCACACCATTATTCCCATGATACTAGCAGACACCTACATGTCAGCCTCATATTGTCAGTATTTCCGAGGCAGAGTATTCAGAGGGAGCTCTGTTTTGTTGTATGTATGGTTTATGAGCCATCTCAGCCCCATCAGTCATTTCCGTCGCCATGGGTTTTGCTTCAGCCACGACATAGCCATGCAATTTTTGTTCCGTCCCGTGAGCTGTATTGATGCGGCTTCCTGGACAGAATTCTTATCGGCTATTGAGGAGCCCTTTCATCTCTTGATTTATTCGGGTTATTGCTCCTTCATGAGCTTCTCGACTCATGTGCCCACCTTGGATTTCATCCCTATTTCTGGCTTGAGGGGCGTGACGAGTTATCATCCCTTGGCGGTTATAGGGCAGTTTGATCAGATACAAGATTTTCACCCTTTCACGGGCGCAGCCGACTACCGATTTCTCATATCACCCCAGACAGAGAGAGATCTACTGCGGGTATGTGATCTTTGGTCTCGCAGGATCTTTGTCGAGTATAGTGAGAGTTGCCCCATTCAGACATCTGCTTATGTGCAATGGTTGCACGGAGACTTTGATATGGTTGGTTTGAGTCAGACTGGAGTATTTGATGACTCTCGAGTGATTTTCACAGATGATACCACCCCAGAGGTATTTATTCCTCTTGAGTCTACAGAGATGATGTCCAGATATGATTTTGAAGGCTTCTCCACTCCCGCCCATATTCCTTATTCCATCTTAGCTGATTCTGCCCCTAGTCGGGTTACTGAGGATAACCAGATCCGACTGGCCTTGATTACTACTGAGGCTGAGAGGGATTCTGCTCTTGTTGAGAGAGATGTTGCCCTCACTGATAGAGACGCCATTGTATTGCAGACTAGGGCAGTTATAGATGCTCACTCTGAGACTGTTAGCCGAGCCACTACTTTATTGGATCGCATCGACATGATGGGGGCAACAGATTGCAGGGGATGCCGATGCTTCAGATCTATCCACCACCTTATCCATTCTGCTTCAGTTAGTTTCAGATTTGTAGATCATTTTATTTCATGCATAGACTATGTCAGTTTCATCGGTTATCGAAAGAGAAATCTTGTAACAAAATGACTTATATATATAGACATGCATTTAAATTTAGTCATTTTCCCTTTTTTGTCGTATCGTTGCCTTTCATTGGATCCTCATTTTATCCAGCTAACCACGATTTTGATATTTCGCCTTCTTTCTCTTCTCAAGTCTTGATGGAGATTTGACAGATATTACCGCACACCCTGTTGATTTCATCGGACTGAGTCTTAGAATTTGGTTAAATACATTTTCCCTCACTCTACTCGACCTCGGTTTACAAACGCATCATTGAACTGAATTTTTTTTCATTCGACTCACTGAACTACAATATTTTTACAAACCGTTACAAATTTTGTTAAATTGTTTGACTTTTAACGGATTGAGTAGCACATGACAGATAGACTTGTACATGTCATATATATATATGTCCACGTGGCATGTCATAGTGAAAAAAAAAACCCAAAAGCCAACAATTAAAACAAGTTAACTAAATAAAACAATAGAAAAAAAGCAACCAAATAAAATGTTTTAACTTCATAATTATAAAATAGAAAAAATTAATAACTTAAATTATATTGCTAAGAAATTAAATTATTTTAAATAAAAAAAATTAAATTAAAGAGTTAAAATATTTAAATAAACAATAATGAAAAGTTAATTACCTTCTCAATTAAATTAGCCTCTTTATAAAAAAAAAAAAAAAAAAAAAAAAAGCCCATTTGTTAAGCAAACCCAAAAAAATTTGAGAATGAATTCATTAACACTTAAATTAACTCATTTGCTTCAACCCTTTCCTTTATGTTCTCCATTAAAATTAATTAAATTTGGGTTAAACCAAAATAAAAATTTTAGTTTTCTAATACCAAATAGCATAATCAAACAAAAAAAATTAACTTTCTCTCTCCTCTCTTCATTCTTAGTTCATCTTCTTCCTTTATCTCATTCAAAGTTCAGGAATCATCTCAACAGAAAATTTATCAAAAATCATCTCATTACCCAACAAATTCATCTCATCAGAAACCACTACAACACCCAACAAATTCATCTCAATACCATCCACATCACATCAGAAACCCACCAACACAACATCACCACCTCTGTCTTCCTTCAACCACCACCATAGTCGGCACCACCGCCACCACCACCTCCACCTTCACGACAACCGCATCCATACCCACCATCACCTCCATAGCTACCTTTACGACGTCTACCGTTGCGGATCCACCGTCACCACGTTTGCTTTCTATAAAATTTATGATCAGATCTAAATCAACACAAAAAAGTATATACATGCACACAAACAAACACACACACACACACACACACTTTTTGCAGATCTAACACGGATCTGGCTTTCCGAATAGGGAGAACGAAGTCGCGTGATGCATCCAATGGTTGATGTTTCTTTTTTTCTTCAATTTGAAACCTTTCCTCTTTCTCTTCAAATTTGGGTACTGAATATTTGAGAACGATTTTGTGTAAATTGATTTGGGTTAAAAGTTTTTCAATCGACCAACAATAATAATTTTTGGCATTTGGGTTTGATTCCGATTCACTTTGAATCCTCGATGAAGAAGGAGATTGAGGTTACAAAAGATCTCATTCAGGATTGGACTGGTTCATCTTGATTTTGAACATTGAATTTCCTCTTCTGAGGTAGCAGAAAGGCGAGAAAAAAAGGCTGGATTTTGCAAATGAATTTATTCAACAAATTGGAAAGAATCTTGAATCAGAAGAAGAAGAAGGCAATAACGTTAATAATAATAATAATAATAATAATAATAATAATAATAATAATAATAATAATCATCCTTCCATTTCAAAATATTAGATAATTTTATATTTTTAAAGTGAACTTAAAATATTTAAAACTTAAAAAAATAATATGAATTCATTAATTTTATATAAATACATTTGTAAAAAATATACATTAATATATTTTATTATTAATTAATTTAATTAATATATTTTATTAATAATTTATTTAATTTATTTAATTATTAGTTATGTATATTAATTTGATTTATATCTTTTTAACTATTTGTTATAGAATTGAATATAATTTAATTTAATTATCCAGCTCAGCTTCTCTCCTTGTCAGCATATGCCACATAGATTTGCCGTTAATATTTTAACAGAGTAAACGATTTTTCGAATTTTTGTAAAAAGATTATAGTTCAATGAGTTGACCGTAAAAAAATTCAGTCCAATGACGCGTTTGTAAACCGAGGTCGAGTAGAGTAGGGAAAAATGTATTTAACCCCCTTAGAATTTGGCTAACTGTTTGGTTGGGTTAGGGTTATGTCATTTGAGATGAAGCTGATTAGGTGGCTGGTTTCGGGAAGATTTCGAGGGTATAGGAAGGTTTTTTCTGGCTATTGGGAATCGGTTTTGGTTAGAGAAAGTATTGCACCGTGCCCTGAGGGCTGCCTACGTACTCCCACAAGTTGGGAGATCAAGTCGTACGTAGTTCGTTCTTCAAAGAAAGAGGAGAAAATGATGATGATTTTTTTAAGTGTAGAACCGCTTCACCGAGTCAGAATTGATGGGTTGTGGAAACACCTCACCGTCCATCTCTTGTAATATGAGGACTCCTCCAGACAGCACTTTCTTAATCACAAAAGGTCCTTCCCAGCTCGGGGCAAACTTCCCTTTGGCTTCGTCTTGACAAGGCATGACTCTCTTTAGCACTAGGTCATTTTCCTTGAACTTCCGAGGTCTTATATTCTTGTCGTACGATCGAGCTGATATAACTGACTGTGCAAAACAGCAGCCACCCTCCTTTCATCAATTAGAGCCAATTGGTCATACCGACTTTGCATCCAATCCTCCTCGTTTATCTGAGCATCAATCAAGATTCTGAGGGACGTCATCTCAACCTCAACTGGCAGAACAACCTCCATTCCGTATACCAAAGCGTAAGGGGTTGCCCTTGTAGAAGTACGCACCGACGTTCTGTACGCCAGCAGGGTGAGAGGTAGCAGATCCGGCCATCTCCGATGATTCGCAGACATTCTCGCCATGATCTTCTTGATATTCTTATTTGCAGCCTCCACTGCCCCATTCATCTTAGGACGGTAAATGACAGAATTGAGGTGTTTGATCTTAAACTGGTCACATAATTCCTTCATGAGGGCATTGTTCAAATTCTTGGCATTGTCGGAGACTAAGATCTTAGGTTGCCCGTATCGGCAAATGATATTATTCCTGATGAAACGGACAATGATTTCCTGAGTTACTTTGGGAAAAGACGCTGTTTCTACCCATTTAGTGACGTAATCGATCATGACGAAGATAAATCGGTGTCCGTTGCTTGCTTTGGGCTCTACTGGTCCGATTACATCCATACCCCACATTGAGAATGGCCAAGGGGAGGTCATACAATGCAGTTCATTGGGAGGCGCATGGATTACATTGTCGTGCGCCTGGCATTGGTAACATCGTTTGACATGATCATCGCAGTCGGCTTTCAGTGTTAACCAGTAATGCCCCGTTCTCAAGATCTTTTTGGCCATCATCGGTCCACTCATGTGTGGCCCACACACTCCACCATGTATTTCGTCCATAATCTTTTGGGCTTGTGTTTCATTTACACATCGCAACAATCCCAAACCGGCATCCCTCTTGTACAATGAATCCCGCTCAGATAAAACCTCATTGCCATCTTTTGGATTCTCAACCTCTCAGCTTGGCTTGCTTGGTCGGGAATGGATCTATCCCTTAGATACTCCCTTATGTTGTGATACCAAGGCTGCTCTGGCAGAACCACCTCCTCCGATAATACTGCCACATGCTCCTCGTATGTCGGGGCATTCTGTACCGCTATTTCAATCTGTGGAACGTCCCTGCTTTTGATTATGTAGATTAAGGAAGCCAGAGTTGCCAATGCATCGGCAAAATCATTCCATCCCCGGGGGATATGTCAGAAAGCGATATCTTCAAACTCTCGCATCAATTGGATAACACATCGGTGGTATGGAAGTAACCGGAGCTCCTTAGTGCTATACACCCTGATCGCCTGTCTGATTACCAGCTCTGAATCCCCGAACACCGCTAGTCTCTTCACTCCCATATCGCGGGCAAAACGGAGTCCCAATATACATCCCTCATACTCAGCTGTGTTATTCGAATTACTGAACTACAATTTAGTGGCCACGGGGTATTGCTCTCCGGTTATAGAAACCAGGACTGCTCCGGCTCCTGCCCCTTCAACATTCATGGCACCATCAAAATACAACTTCCAGAACTGCCCCTCGTCATCACATCTCGTGTGTAAGACTAAGAATACATCTTCGTCCGGCAAAGGAGTTTCTAAAGGCTCCATCCCCCTGCTGGCATTTCTGACAACTGATCTGCAATTCCCTGCCCTTTCATGGCTTTCTGAGTTATGTATACGATGTCAAATTGCTGTAAAATTAACTGCCACCTTGACAATCGACAGTTCAGCATGGGCCTTTCAAAGATATACTTCAGGGGATCCATTCTCGATATCAGGTACGTAATATGCCCATGGAGATAGTGCTGTAATCTCACTGCAGCCCACGCCAAAGCACAACAGGTCCTTTCGATGGGGTGTAATTCTGTTCACATCGACTAAATCTCTTGCTGAGGTAATAGATGGTCTACTCTTTGCTTGATTCATTCTTCTGTCCCAGCATACATCCCATCATAATGGAATTGACCGATATATACATAAACAGAGGGATCCCATCCTTCGGGGGTACTAGCACCGGTGCTTCTGTCAGCTGCTTCTTAATGGTCTGAAAAGCTTTCTGGCATTGCTTATTCCACTCTTGGGAGACATCTTTCCTTAACAGTTTAAAAATTGACTCGCATGCAGTTGTCAAGTGGGATATGAAGCGGCTGATGAAGTTTATTCTTCCCAAAAATCCTCTTATCTCCTTTTCTGTGCGAGGTGCCGGCATATCCACAATGGCCTTAATCTTCGCCGGATCCAACTCAATGCCCCGATTACTAACCAGAAATCCCAAGAGCTTGCCCGACTGCACTCCGAAAGCACACTTTGCCGGATTGAGCTTCAAATTATATTTTCTAAGCCGATCGAATAGCTTTTTGAGATTGGTTAAATGATCAAATTCTACCCTCGATTTCACGATAATGTCATCCACGTAGACCTCTATCTCCTTGTGCATCATGTCGTGGAACAGGGCCATCATGGCTCTCTGATAAGTAGCCCCCGCATTTGTGAGACCGAAGGCTAATCGTCTGTAGCAGAAGGTGCCCCAAGGGGTGATGAAAGCGGTCTTTTCCCGGTCTTCCTCCGTCACCATTATCTAATGATACCCCGCAAAGCAATCAACAAAAGAGTACATCTCGTATTGGGCTGTGTTATCCACCAAGATGTGTATAAAAGGCACTCGGAAGTTGTCCTTGAGACTGGCCTTGTTCAGATCTCTATAGTCGACACATACCCTCACTTTCCCTCTAGGCATAGCCACTGGGACTATATTGGACAGCCATTCCGGGTAAGTGGACACAATAATGATTCCAGCCTTGAACTGTTTGACGATTTCTTCCTTCACCTTCAAGCTCCACTCCGGTTTTAGCTTTCTTAGTCTCTGCTTGACAGGCTTGAAACCCTCCTTGATGGGCAACCGGTGTACCATAATGTCGGTGGACAATCCGATCATGTCTTCATGAGACCAGGCAAAAACATCTTCATGCTGGCTTAGCAACTCGGTTATTTCTGTTTTCTGGCTAGGAGTCAGGTCTGGCCCTATCTTGAGCTCTTTGGGTTTATCAGGGGTTCCGATATTTATGGTGATGGTTTGGTCTAAGTTGGGTTTGGGTTTGTCTTTGACCCATCCTTTGATCTCGTCAGGCGTGTCGTCATTATCTGTCTCATCCTGCTCAATGCCCATTAAATCGAAATCCAGCTCAATATCAAAATCATAGTCATCTTTCAAATTTGAAACATCGTTTGTTAGGCAAGAAATACTCAAATTGGTACACCTGACATGAAACAAAAATATTTGTCATATATATAAGTCATTTTCCCACAATGATCATCTTTAAAATAACACGACAAAATAACATAACCATGCAAAATTCAAAATAAGGAACAAAACCGGTATCTATTCATCCCCCACCATCCGGGGTCTACCACCCTGACGCCATATTTTACCCTCGTTTGGATATTACTGGCTCCATCGTCCAGTTGTCGGTGGTCAGATCGACCGGAATGCGACAGATGAAAGGCGGCTTCGCATCGAAAACTTCCTTGATGACTACAGCCACATCGCATTAGTCCTTCTTCATAACCTCTTCAGGAATAGTCAGCCCCACCCAATTGATGACAGGCACACTCTGTTGGGATCCTGATGGCGTGACAACATCCTTCCTCTTTCCACTGCTTACTGACTGTCCAAGGTTATAACACTTGGTTTCAAACTGTTGCATGACCTCCTGCAGGAAACTCTCCTTTTTGGCCGACTCATCATTCGTGGGGGTCAATTTTTCACCTCCTGTCTCAAACACAGGCTTGTCAGTACCTTGCTCATTGTTGACTTTCGGCATCAGACTTTCGGCAAGTCGAGTTGGGGTCCCCCCTTGAGAGTGTTTCTGTTCTACGCCTCCATAATACCCCAACCCTGCCTTGCCTATCTGATTGGGCAGTTGAATAGGCTCAGTAATTCCTTGACTGTTCTTTCCCAACCCTCGCCCAGGTCGAAACTTTATCTTCATCATTTCTCTAGCAACAAAGGTAAGTTCAGGAGAGACCTTAGGTTTTACGGCTGGAGCCCCCAGACATCTGTAGTGGGGAGTATTGATTTTCAGCGCCTGAAAACTGGCGGGTACCACCGATTCGTCCAAATTAATCACCGGCAGGCCATTCCTAGAAGGAGAAGTGCCATTACGCTCTGCAGAGACCGTCACCAGATTCCCGTCGATGATAAACTTAATTTGCTGGTGTAGCGTAGAGGGGACTGCCCCGACCATGTGTATCCATGGCCTTCCCAATAACATGTTATAACTTGCAGCGATATCCAGGACTTGGAATAAAATATCGAAAGTACAAGGCCCTATCTCCACAGGCAATTCTATCTCCCCCATCGTATCCTTTCGGGATCCGTCAAAGGCTCATACCACCATATAACTAGCTCACAGGCGCTTAGGATTGACGTTCATTTTTTCCAATGTACTGAATGGACAGATATTCAATGCTGATCCCCCATCAATTAGCACCTCATTCATAACATATCCTGAGGAGATTACCGCAATATGCAGCGGTTTCCGATGCCCCCTTCCCTCTTTGGGGATATCATCATCTGTGAACGATATTACATTGTTTTCTAACAGATGGTCCACTAGATGGCCGAAACCTTCTTTGCTAATCACCTTAGGAATGTGTGCCTCTTCCAGGACTTTGGCCAGAATTCTGCAGTGATCGTCGGATGATAATACCAAATCCATGATCGATGTCAGAGTCGATTCTTCTCTCAATACCTTGACCCCCTTACTTCTGGATGATTCATCTTCCTTAAGAATTCCACAGCTTTCTCCTCGGATATCTTTTCGTTCTTCTTCCCTTTGCTCTCAAGGACTCGTCTTGGAAGATATAAAGGATTCCCCTTTGATGTTACAGAAGCACAACTGGCCGCCTCCTCTGATACTCCCCCGTAATTCCACGGTACTGTTTTCAGACTGCCAATGGGGATTTGTGGTCTCGCTGCAATGGTGAGAAGTTTCGTAACCATTATCCTGATAGGCCCCTCTGTGATACTCCTGCTCAAACCCGCCAACCTAATCGGTGTCCCTCGTATATTCTCCTGATCACTTGTCATGCCAATAATCTCGTCAATTCTCTTTATATAATTCAGCCTTGGTGGTCCTCCGGCTTCGCTGGCTTCCACCACATTGACCCCTTCCCCATTATGCTTAGGTAGGGGATTGACTTTAACATTTGGTGACTCTGGCTGTTCCACCACGATCACCCCGCTATCGATCATGTTCTGAATCTTGTGCTTCAGCGCCCAGCATTCCTGAGTATCATGACCAGGGGAACCCGAATGGTACGCACACTTCTTACACGGGTCAAATCTTCTCCCTTTCGGGTCAATTGGGGGTGCCAAGTCGACTATCTTTCTTTGTGCTATTAATACTGCCAAAATCTGTTTAAGAGGATCCCCAAGCGCGGTGAATACCCGATCTCTGGTGGTCTCAAATTTTCTTCGTCCGTCCATCCTTTGATTATCGAAATTAGGTTGTCGGGGTGGCACAATTCTCTGTATTTGCACTGGAGGGCTATTCTCCACCTTCGTAGATGATCCCTGTAGGATGAGGGAAACATCTTCCTCCTTTCTCTTTTGGGTCCTGCGGGAAGCACTGCCATAGTTTCCACTCTGGATTTGCTCCGCAACTGTTTCTAGAGCTGTGAAGTCCCGGATTTTGCCAGACTTTAACCCCATGTCAACCATTTCTCCATGCTTTATCATTTCGGCAAAAGGTCTTCCAATCCCCGTTATCACTCGCTCATAATAGGGCGCCTCCTGAATATCCACAAAGGTCATTACCATCTCCGCCTCGCTCATTGGGGGATTCACCTGTGCAGCCATACCCCTCCACCGTTGTGCATAGTCCCTAAAATATTCTTTTGGTTGCTTCTTGACCTTTGTCATCTGATATCTGTCAGGGGCCATCTGTGCCTAGAAGCTGTATTGTGTCAAGAAAGTATGGGCCAACTCCTCCCAGTTGTGGATCCGAGCATTATCAAGGCGGGCATACCAAGTTCTTGCTTCTCCCGTTAGGCTCTTTTGGAATAACTGCATCCTCAGTCCTTCGTCCTCTGCATAAGACCCAAGTTCCCCAATGTATATCTTCAGGTGTGTATAAGGGTCTCCCTTCCCATTATATTTCTCAAATTCGGGGATCTTGAACTTCTCCGGATACCTAGTTCCTGGAAAGACACACAGATCTGAATAATTCACCCTGCCCAGGGAACCTATGCCTTTCAGAGACTGGATAGTCTCCTCCATCTGCTTCATTTTCTTTCGAAGATCATCAGTGTCTCCCTCCTCTGGAATAGTGATTACTGTCCTGTTAGGTGTAGGAATGACTTTGGGGATGACTGGCCCGCCCTTAGGCTGGGGTTAATCCTCCTTAGGCGGATCCTTGTTTGGCGGATCTTGTCTTAGTAGCAACTGCTCTTTCAGCATCGTGGCCATTTCCAACATCTATTTTTTAAAATCATCGAATTCCTCCCGAGATATGGAACCAGGATTAGGAGGTGGAAGATCAGCCATTTCAGATGTAGAATCCTGGGCCTTCTTAGATCGCAAACGCGTTTGAGGAGCAATCCTACAGGAAAAAACGGTTTGAAGTTTAATCTTGGGAAATGAAAGATGTGGATGCATGCTAAAGCTGTAACTTTTGTGTTTTTGGGTTTTTTAATCTTTCCCTGCAAAATAAAATGTTAGCAGTCTCTTATTGCAATAATAAATGCTAGACACGAATTATTATGCTTTCCCAGCTATTCCCTGCAAAACATAGAGGTTAGTACTTTCTTTTGACAAAAAGGGGAGGTATATATAAAAATATTGAATGGGACTATGACATTTATACGCGTAAACGTAAAAGGGCATGAGGAGACTTTCCCTGCGTTGGGTTAATCTGAGGCTGACCTACCCTAAGGTTACTCTCGCAGCTTTTCGGCATGAAGGTCTCCAAATCTTCGCAATCTACTCGTCTGAATCCTTTCGATTGGAGCGGATCTGGGTGGTGCATTTCCTGAGCCATCTCCGGGGAGCAGCCCCTTCGAGTCCAGTAATAAGCAACTGACAGGTTTGCCTCAAGAGGAGGTACACTCTCAACATACATTCACATTCATCGTCCTCACTGTATGCAAATGATTACTTTAAAGTAAATCAATTCTATTCAACCATTCATTCATTGGACAAAAACACACATTCACACAACAACAAGTAAAACAGGTCAAAATATCGCACGTACATACACATTCATAAATTTTTAAAGGATAGGACAGTATCAAGATTTGAACGCGGCTTAAGCCCTCTAATGTCCCCAGCAGAGTCGCCAGTTGTCGATGCCGGGAAAATCGCTTCTAAGCTAATTATTACCCTTTCCAATTTTAGCCTTTTTTATTAGATGATTTTTGGAAAAGGTCGGCACAAATGTCGACGGAGTTTTGAAAGATCGTTTTTTATGATGAGCCAATTGACCAGAGTCGCCAGTTGGTATATTTGAAATGGATGTACCAACTCATCCGAGCTTCGTTTTCGTAAATCGCTGGCTCATGTGTGACTCCGAATTAATTGGCCTGCAAACCGAGATTCATAGAGTTCGGGGGCTTGCTTAAGCGAGGGGAAGGTGTTAGGCACCCCCCGACTTCTGTGAAACACGGTTACCGCAATCTCGATGCTTTTTCTATCCTTTAATTTTTAAAATGTGTGTGTGCGCGCGTGTGTGCCTATGCGAATGTTGTGGTGAGTTTACATGAAGAAACCATTTGATTTTTTATGAAAAGTCGTGTTTTAATTTGAGAATGCTTTAGAATGTCCTTCGGCCTATACGAGAAAGCTTTATTTTTTATGAGAAAGGTTTGATTTTAATTGTCAAAAGCTGCAAGATTTTCATTAGGTGTCGTTTTGGCAAAACAAGAGTTTTTAAACCTTCGTCAAAATAGGAATCGAGACCTATACGTTGCTTTCGTAAATAAAATGACGGGCAACTTCTAGGATCTCTTTAACCCTATGCACAAAGATTTAATAAAACGTTATTTATTTTTATAAAACCATTTTGTGATGTTTGAACACGATTTTTCTTTAGCCTTCTCGTTTAAATAGGAATCGACATTCATTAGCACTTCCAATTTTAAGCCTCGTGGTGCTAATAACCTATTTTGATTGATTTTATGAAAATCTTCATCGTTTAGCTTTGAAATCAGTTTTTGTATCGTAAATCAAATTAAGCATTAAAATGCGTGGGGGATATTCATGGGCATGTGAGCTATCAAAATAACCCCAAACGCCCACAATCGCATATTTCACTATCACGGGGCCTTAAACCCGATTTTCAACTTGATATCGTTTTAAGGCCCGACAATTACATATTTACAATAGAAGGTACATCGACCCTACTACATACATCCAAAAATGTCCATCATCGGATTTGGACCACGGGGTCGCGTTCCTAGGCTCACATCCAAAATTGCTACACACCCACAAAATGGATACTACAAAAATAAACAACACTGGGTTGCCCAACACACCACAATATCCTAAAATAGCAATCTAAATACGCTACGCATAATACATTACCATAACGAGCTAAAAATCACCAAATGGATATCATCGGGCCATTAGGAAGAATTTCGTTCCGTTGGAACCCTCACTAATGGTCCTTAATCCACGGATCCACAATAATATACTAGAAAAACTACATTTGATATAACAAAAATGCTATAAAAAAGGGCTTTTCACCTTGCAAATGACACCACGATGCGTATAAACTCGTATATTAAATAGAGTAGAAAATGTATGTGATACAATCTAACAAAAGGGATATAAATCCTCACTTTTTCTCTCTTTTCTCTCTTTTCTCGCTCCTGCTTGCTGCTGTTTCTTCCCCTTTTTCTTTTTCTTTCTAACTCCCTGTATCCCTGGATGAAAATGAAGAACTGCATTGATAAAGGCTGCCAGAGGCAGCCGCAGATTGATCCGTGCCTTGGCCGTAGATTGATCTGCGACTAGCCTCGGTTCCCCCCCGTGCCGTGTCGTCAGTCGTCCCATCATTGGCCGCAGATCAATCTGCGACTGGCTGGGCTGATTTTCTCGATTTTCGTATCGCACCTCGATTCTTGTGTCATACTGTTGGTTTTCGCTGAAAGGCTTGTATTTTGCAGTCTGGGAACCGCTGGGAAACGTGCCATGTCATTCAGGAATGCTCGTTTCGAATGGCTGCGACATGATGATGAGTAGGTTTTATACCTACGAATTGGATACCATTTGATTGCACTATTGTTAATTTCCTTAAGTCATAGTTACTTTTCATGTGTTGTTTTTGTGTTTGTGTAGGCACTTTGCATTTGGAACCAAAGTGGTGGGGATGGAGTGTTGAAGCAGGAAAGTTAAGAAAATTTTGCAAGTTGCTGAGCACCTGCGCGGGCGCGCAGGATTTACATTGGGAGGCAGCGCGGGCGCGCTTGATGTCAGGTTGACTATCTGTGCTGGGGTGCTGCGCGAGCGCGCTGGGTTTGTACTGTGACTTGGCGCGGGCGCGCTAGTGCGTGTTGACTGAGTTAATTGTTAGTGTTTTAAAACAGAGTTTGATGTGTAATTGGATTTGGTTCTCTCTAATTAATTAGGGTTTTTATTGGATACTATAAGTAGGTGTTTTCTAGTTGGTAATTGATTTATCGATGATTAGAAAACCCTAGTTTGGAGCAATTAGAGAAGACTGGAAGCGAGTTGAGAACAAGGAGAAAGCAAGGAGGAGCAGGACAGAGATTGAAGGATTGCTTACAGTGTTTCTTCTCTTTACTCTCTATTCTAAACTTTTTGATGTTATTAAACTTGTGGATAATGAATTCTAGTTTATTTATGAACTAAATTTCTTTTAAGGCTATAATGGATCTTAATGCATAGTTTTGAATAGCATGTTTCTTTGAATATTATGAGTAGTTATTTCTGGATTGTCTATTATGGTTTGTGCTGAATTACTTAATTATCTGGCCAATAATTACCGGGTTATTCTATATGAATTTGAAAGATGAAGTATAGAAGTAGAACTGACCATAATATCATGTGATTGTGTTTTCTGCTGTCGATGGAATTCATAATTTGTGATTAGGATAGAGATATACCTATCACCGCATGTAATCAAAATAGGGAACTTGGGCTTTAAATCCTTTTTAATTGTAATTCACATAGAAATATAGTGAATTAGTTATTTAGGATGATTAACTTGAATCTATCAATTGTGGATTTAAGTTAAGTTGTTTGTGAAACATTGAAAGATGATCATAAATAGTGATGAGTTCCTGGTTAACAATCTAGAATAACTAGCATAATCCAAAGGGGAGCATGTTAAGTAAAATAAAGCATTAAGTGAAGTTGTAGTCTTAAGTCTTTAAAAATCTGTTCTCAAACTAGTGTTAGTAATTTAATTTAGAATTAATTAGTTAAATTCAAAACCTCAGAAATATAAAACCATTCGTTTACTAAAAATTGATTTGATTTAAATTTGGAATTTGTCATTGTAGAATCAATTCTTCTCTGTGGGACGATACTCTACTTTCACTTTATTACTTGTGGACTGCGTATACTTGCGTATTTTTACTAGTATAGATTTTGGCAAACACATGACACAGGATTTGTATTTGGAGCTTGGTTTCCAGGGGCGCTGCCCCCCCCCCCCCCCCCGACCCCCACTAGATCACCGACGAGCAGGTAAGCGTAGTGGTCATTAGTCGATTCCTGATATCCGCTCGTTGTCGTGTCGGCTTTGATCGTAAGTCGTTGTGGTGGCTTTGAGTGTTTGTAATTATGTCTACCTTTCGTTCTCGTAGGCTGGGTTAATTGACGATTTTGCCCTCCTGTCAGTGTTAGTATACGAAATGCAAAATTTGGGTGTCTACACCGGATTCTAAGGGTTCTGTCACGTGTCATTGGAGTAATCGCCCACCTGTTCTTCTCCCCTCTTTGATCAATCAATCAATTTCGTGCTCTTTGTGGATTTCTCTCCTCTCCAGCCAACACGAAACCCTAACCCTAGCAAGGTGTAATTTCTTTACCTACATAGTATTAGTTACTAAAAATTTTGGGATTTGTTTTATTTTGGTATTGTTTTCCTCTTCTTCACACTCTCCCTTTCTTCTTGAGGCTTTGGTTTCCTAATATTGATATCTCTCCAAATTGCAGGTTTCAACTTTTAACCTCTATGTAGCTTCTTTGAATCTCGTCATTAGAGGCTTAATAAGTGCAGATATTAGTTGAGTTGAATTGTTCAATAGGTGTTAGATAAAATGTCTCATTGAATACACCAATAGCTATTTTTATTGGCATGAAAGGAAGAGAGTACAGACTATACAATTTGCCATTTTGTGGGCATCGAATTAATTTGCAAGATAGTTGACCGAATTTGTATGAATGATTGTTTCCATTTATTTGGCACTACAAAAATCAAATGTTTTAAAAATAAGACCTTTAGTGGAAAAAGTAATACAACAAAAACATAGCTAATACAAGTTGACATATGCTTTTGTTGATTGGGTCATAGATATTGCTATTACAGATTGACATATATTTCTTGCCCTCTTTCCGGTCTGCTGTTTGTACTTCACAAATTTATGATCAAATGTCTCATTATATTGAAAATCTGGAATACTCATATCGAGGCCTAGTACTAAATGTAATGTTATCTCTTTCATTTTGGTGTTATACTTAGTATATGGGTCTTCAAAGTGTTGTACTCTAGTAATTACTTTTTAAGAGATGGCTACATCTCTTGACAAAGTATTAGTTTAAAATGAAACTCGTTTGGCCTGCTACTTAGTAGAACTACTGGTACATCCAGAAACTATAGGATAATTTATTTTCTAAGGACGCTTATAAATAGGTTGTTACTGATTTTAGTGAAAAGTTGAGCACTCTAATTAAACTTGGACTGCTTATTTGTCATCTTAAAATTAAGACTCTTACCAAAGTCAATGGGTTACCTTATGCTATATTATGTCTTGAACTCGATATATGTGTTGTTTAATTTTCATAGTTAATTAGTCAATTGTAATTAGCTAGGGTAGTTTTTCACTTTTTTATTTTTTTTTCTAAAATATTATTTGCATTGCAATATGGACACATTTGTGCAAAGAAGTAAATGTTCTCAAGATCAATCTCCAGCTCTAATAATGTATATATGTCTAATATTTCTCATATATATATATATATATATATATATATATATATATATATATAATATATATATATATTAGTTTGCTGCCTCACTTGAACTTAAGTTATGATCCACCACTGTTTCAAATACAATTCCATAATTTTTCGGACTCAAGGTTCTTTCCTTCCTCTTCCCCTTTACTTTAAAAAGTAACTTTTTGTGGTGATGACATCTTACGATTGTAATTTATGGTTTAAATTAATAGCACAGAACCCAATTGATATTCTGTGAATTTTGATATTCTATATTGCCATAAGAAGATAACTCAATGGAATTGAGAATCGTTCTTCGTGTGTGTGTGTTTGTTTGTTTGTGTGTTTGTGTATGTTGTGCATTTCTTTAAAAAGAGGAGAAAAGTTTGATACATTTGCGCATATTCTGTAGATTTTTTTGGCTTATTAGTTATTCATTTTTTCAATTTGTTTGCAAGGAATGAAACTGAATTATTATTTTCTTTTATATTCCCTTGTTGCTTTCATGTCAAATGAATGATGTTTAACTTAAGGAGTTGTTTGGGGGAATATGAGCTGAGAGTCAAACTTCTATGATAAGCGGCCAGAGATGTTGAAAAGTCTTCTTACTACCTTCGCCAATTGATGACCTTTTTGCCACCTGATTGCTTATGTATTTCTTGTTTCTCTTATTAAGCTACATATTTATATATTTTTAGCAAAAGATTAGTTTATTTTTTCTCACAGTTCGTTACATAAATCTTTAACCTTCTTGTTTTGCCGTTAGTTTTCCTTTTATCACAGACTTTTAACTCTCATCTTATATTCTCAATCAACAATTGAGACTAGGTAGTTCAATTATTCAGGTTGTGTTAATTTGAATAGATTAATTACGGAAAGTATTGATGGTGCATATTATAACTTGCAAGTTTGTCCTAACAAATAGATGGTGTCCTGTTTCTTTTTTCTGATACTCATTATCCTTGCAATTTCATTGTAGCAACACCATTTTTCGAAATGTTTGTGAAAGTTTTTAAATTTGGTATCACTTAAATTTTCTAACATTAATTTCATTCATTGGCATTCTTGTTTGTTGCATGACTTGGGATTGTTATCCTTACCTACTTGTATATGCATTATATATATTTGAAGTTTCTTTGTATTGTCTAAATTAATTATTCTTGTAAATAATTTTTTTTTGGAAATTATATTATTAGTTTTTGCTCTGGGTTGTATGAAATTTGTATGCATTTTTTTGCTATTTATATTTAAATGAGATTTTAAATTTAATGTTGCTTCTAGATTAATATAATAAATTAATGAAGATTTAAAATTTTTATTTCATGGTTTATTTGTCAATCATTAGTGAAGGAATTTCTATCGGTAAATTTAAAAAACATTCACAACATATAATTATTGAAGGAAACTCTCCCCTCGTTAAAAATAATTTTGTCTGTTGCATTTTTGCATAGGAAGTCATCTTTCACTAAATAAAATTAGTCCTTTACAACATATAATTTGTGAGAAAATTATCTTTCACGATATATCCTTCATAAAATATATGGCTAAATATATTTCTGTTACACCAAATACCACTAAATTTATAATTCGGCCAAAGTAATTGGGCTTATAATTTGCTACATAAATTACCTAATTGCATACAATGTCCCTCCAAATTCAGACTAGCTGAAATTGACCGGAATACCCAACCAATCTAGCAACCGATTGGACCTAATTGGTTTTTAAACGGTTTGTGATAGACTTCACGACATGCTTGCGTGAGGTGGTCGTCGCCCAGATCATTTCTAGCAAGCTATTTGGGTGGAACTCTCTCGACATCGCAATCCAACATCTATAAAGAGACGAGAATCTTGGTACAATCGATCAAGAAATGCGAATGCGTTGAATGGACACCAACGACACCTAAACCCTGTACTTATATGAAGTAGGAACCTCGATACAATAGACGATTGATGCAATAGTGAACGCCACACACAACTATGAATTTGTTGTATGATAAGTCAATTAATGAATCTCAAAGAAAAACTAAGAAATTAACCTAGAAATTCTCAAAGAACCAAAAGATGAGAAAACCTCTCAAGTATATTGAATAAACTCAAATAAAAATTGTAGATCCTCCAATTACATCACTCATGTAATCTATTTATACTAATGAAATAAAACCCTAATTACAACAGGAATTGAAATACTAGTTAACAACTAATTAGGAAGCAAAATCTATCTAGAAGCATCTTAATCAAAAATAGAAATCTAAAAGATTTGATAAAATATTAAAATAATACATAAAGTTTGGAAAAATGCGTCCTTAGAAAACGTGCACAGCGCGGTCGCGCCATGTTTGGCCTGTTGAGGAGCGCGGCAGCGTTGGTAGCCCAGAGAATGATTTCTTATCTGCAGAGCGACGCGGCCGCGCTGATTTTGAACTGTGATTGGGCGTGGGCGCGCTGGTCCTCCAGAGGCTATTCTGCATGCAGGCGTGGCAGCGCTGCTTGTAGGCTTTTTCCAAGCGCGACCGCACTGGTCTGGCTGCGAACATACCAACTTTGATTCTTTTTCGACGTCCTCAAGTACCAAATGTGATTCTTCGCTCCTTATTCAGTTACTCCACTAAGTTTGAATCTTTGTATGAACCAAATGAATGAATGTAGAATCATTTTCCACAATGAATGTATTGTCGTGTAACTCGAATCCTTTTCCAATGTCCCGTGCAATGCATAATGAATTGGCTTGCGTGGATTTGGTTTCACTAAATATATTGTATCTAGCAATCCCAAATCATATAATTTATCCTCTACTCGCGGTCTACTTGAATTGAGCCTCAAATTAAGTAACCTTGAGTAGTTTTTAGCCAAATCACTCACGATCATCTGATGAACCTCTTGAACCCGAGTTGATTGAATGTTGTTTGATGCGAGTCTGATCAGGATCTCATCATTCCACTCCTCTTGAAACGGATTTGTCCTCAAATCTGACATCCACTCCTCTTGAAAAGGATTTACCCACAAATCTGATCCTACACAAAAACAAATTAAGTTAGTAACATCAAACAATTCATAAACACAAATCTCAACTTGCAAAAGAAATATGAAAGCAACATCAACAATGCAAGTAAGAATATGAAAATAATCATCAAAAACTCCAACTCCTGCAAAGAACACAACAACATCTGGATTTTCCCTCGTAATGGCATGAACAACTAATAAACGTTTCCTTCCAAGCGATGCGCGAAGCGGCATAGCACACTGCAAGTTTTCGGAAACACCACCTGGAAATTTAAAATTCTGATCTCCTTTACTCAAGAACTTGTCCAAATCATCACGATGCTCTTCCACACGCAAACCAAATACTTCCACAATGCTAACTACATCCACACCAACTAATTTAACAGTTAAAACAATAATGCAACCAAAATTACTACCTAATGACATAAATGCAGATGTAATAAAATAAATGCAAATAAAACTATGAAAAGTTCCGTCTCCTCCTGGATCAAAATTCAATATGTAGAACTCTCCGCATTGCACTTTCACCCATTCACGAATTCTCGGATCAAAAATCAATCTGATGATCTCAATCTTTCGCAAATATACCCATTGACAAAATCCTGGATCAAAAATGAATCTTCTAATCTCAAGCATTCGTACTAGCATCCATTCTATTGCACCTGGATCGAATAACAATCTTTGAAACTCAAATTAAACACAAAACAAAACCAATCAACACATCTTTGGTCTAATCACGGAAAGTTCAAGAAACTCAAATTCACAAGTATAGTCTACTAGAACAGAATTCAAAATACTTCACTATAGACTTTCAATGCATTGTCCGAATTGTTTTGCCCAACGAATTTGGCTTTTCTCCTTGACGAGTATGATCTCATCCCAAATCTGCAAAACATATTCAACTTTCCTCTTTCCATTGACATTACCACATTCAAAATCAAGTAATTGCATCAATGGAATAACAAGGTCACAAACTTCACAAGATGAAAACTCAATTGCATAATTACAATGATCGCAATCAAACTCAAATAATGCTAAAGAATTTCTCCAAGTGTAGACAAAAGTCAGAATATCACCCAAATAAATAATAACAAATTTTCTCATGAATGAATGCAAAACATGATTTAATACGAAAATATTTAATGCATTAGTTAATCCAATTGATCTAACTAAACAAGCATGTAAATTATATCTCACTCCAAACTGATGATAAACACTTTTCAACTCAATATCAAATGATAGCAAATCATGTAATGAAAATAGACATGATCACTACCACATGTTAACTAATGACAATTCATGTAAATATTGACTAGCATGAAAACCCAACTCAATATATGGATGAAAAAACCTAGAATGAATTTCATGCAAATAAGAATAATAAAAACGAGAATAGACAACATGATCATAAACTAACTCAACAAATATCAAATATCCTCCATAGTTTATGAAAAAAATGATTCTACCCTCAAAATAGTTAACAATGAATTTATCAATGGAAGCATGCAAAACATGTTTTAACAAACTCATGAAAATACTAGATGTATTAGCTAGTCGAACGAAAATAACTAACCACCTAAACAAATCACATGTTAACACAATTATCCATTTATCACAATCTCTTAAGTTAACTTGAGTAGGCATTGTCATCACATGGTCATCAATAAATGTAGATAAAATATAAGTACTATGCAACTTATCGAACATATTATCTAAGCAAAGAAAATAACGATACTTATTTACTAATTAAAAATCGACAAACATGTTGGACGTTTTATCCTCGTTAGGTATTCTGATTTCACGAACAACATAAGAACTCATGTCTTCACCAACGATACCTCTCTCTATCAACTCTCTAACCTGCCTTGGTGACTCTTTTGTCTCCTAAAGAATACTATAAGCTGACGGATATTGAATGATAGCACTAGGTATATAGTCCCTCACCTGTACAAGAGAAACAATAGAACTAGACAAATTAAGAAGAATCAATCCAGTTAGTATCCAAAAGTCGGCCCTTGTACGAATGTACTGTCATTGACTTTTCAAAATACAAACTCTTTCACTCCCACTCTCACTCTCACTCTCACTCTCTTTTTCATAGTCACTTATTTCTCTCTTTTCTTTTTGCTCACTCTCTCGTTTGTTTTCAATCTCTCGAATATTTTCTCTCTTTCTTTTCAATCTCTCTATTCTTTTCATTCTCATTTTTCTCAATTTCCCTTTTGTTTTCATTTTCACTCTTTTCATTTTTTTTTCGTTTTCTCTCTTGATCCATGTCTCTTTGTCGTTCACTTTCTTTCTTTTGACCACAATCTTTTTGTACAATCATTAAATCTTCATGGACTTCATCGTGTATACTGACACCTAACAATTCTTCTTGGATTGCATATTCTATTCCATCTTCCATCTCCCTCGACTGATCTTGCTCCTTTTGCGCCTTAGAGATGTTTTGTCGCTGCCTCGAATAATCGTCCCTTATCTCATTATATGTTCTCATGATGTCCTCAAATGATACTGGTTCCCTATACGCCTTAGAAGCTTCTCGTAGTTGTCTCCGATGCGAATCTCCCTGCATATGATCCTTCCTTTCATCATCCCAAGTTGATCGCCTTGAAGGTTGCTCTACATGTCTTGGAGATGCATATTCAGTCTTCCTGTTAGGCTGTACTAGAACAAACCGCTTTCTCATCACGGTTTTTAACTCTGCCCAAGTCTCGATCGGAGGCTCTCCACATCTTCTCTAGTTACACACTAATTGATCCCACCATGTAGCTGCTTGATCGGAAAAGTCTTGAATCACTAGTTTGACCTTCCCATGCTCAAAATAATCTTGATGTTCAAACTCCCGATCCTTCCTCCTTTCCCATCTCAAATACGCCTCTGGATCATTCTTGCCTTGGAAAAGTATACCTTCGAGACCCATAAGTACTTTCATAAGCATAATTATACATATTTACTGCAAAACAAAGGTTAGTAGATAAAGAAAAATTTTCCTCACACACTCCCTTACGTGTTTTGCTCAAACAATGTATCGCACAATTATGAAATCACTCGTGTATCACTCAATTGGCTTTTAACCTCTAATAATCTCACTACTCTAGCCTTTTACTACTCAATATTCTCTCTAATAGGTTCTTTTTGAATTTACCAAATAATATCACAAATTTTTTAATCAATTCAAAAATAACTTATCACGAACAAACTATAGAAGGTATGAATATCTCAATGATAGCAAGCAATCAATCGCAACAAATAATAAATTTTTTTTCCAACACTTTTTTTTTAAATAACGACTTTTTTTTTTCATGCACGAATTTTTGAATTTTTTTAATACATATAATCAGTAGAAAATTAAAGATAAGTAACTAGCTAGAAAACGTGGCTTTGATACCAAATGATACACTCCACGACACGCTTGCGTGAGGTGGTCGTCGCCCGGATCGTTTTCAGTAAGCTATCCCCGTACTTATATGTAGCAAGAATCTCGGTACAATCGACGATTGATGCAATAGTGAACGCCGCACACTAATGAATCTAAAAAAAAACTAAGAAATTAACCTAGAAATTCTCAAAGAACCAAAAGATGAGAAAACCTCTCAAGTATATTGAATAAACTTAGACAAAAATTGTTGATCCTCCAATTACATCACTCATGTAATCTATTTATGCTAGTGAAATAAAACCCTAATTACAAAAGGAATTGACTAGTTAAGAACTAATTATGAAGCAAAATCTATCTAAGAAGCATCCTAATCAAAATAGAAATCTAAAAGATCTGATAAAATATTAAAATAATGCATAAAGTTTGGAAAAACGCGTGAAAAAACGCATCCTCGGAAAATGTGCACGACGCTGCCGCGCCGTGTTTGGCCTGTTGAGGAGCGCGACAGCGCTGGTAGTCCAGAAAAAGATTTCTTGTCTGTAGAGCGATGCGACCGCGTTGCTTTTGAACTGTGATTGAGTGCGGGCGTGCTGGTCCTCCAGAGGCTGTTCTGCATGCAAGCGCGACAATGCTGCTTGTAGGCTTTTTTCAAGCGCGGTCGCGCTGGTCTGGCTGTGAACATACCAACTTTGATTCTTCTTCGACGTCCTCAAGTACCAAATGCATGTGATTCTTCGCTCCTCGTTCCGTTACTCCACTAAGCTTGAATCTTTGTATGAACCAAATGAGTGAACGTAGAATCATTTTCCACAATGAATGTATTGTCGTGTAACTCGAATCCTTTTCCAATGTCCCGTGCAATGCATAATGAATTGGCTTGCGTGGATTTAGTTTCACTAAATATATTGTATCTAGCAATCTCAAATCATAGAATTTATCTTATACTCGCGGTCCACTTGAATTGAGCCTCAAATTAAGTAACCTTGAGTAGTTTTCAGCCCAATCACTCACGATCATCTGAATGAATCCCTCTCAAAAAAAAAAAAGAATCCCGAGTAGATTGAATGTTGTTCGATGCGAGCCTGATCAGGATCTCATCAGTTTGACTGTATTTAAATATAGTGTGAGTACTAAATTGATTTTTTTTAGAACAAAAAGAATAATTAGCTGCATAATTTTTTTTTTACTTTACATTTTTTAAAATGGGGGAACAAATTTTTAACTAATAATTAGGTACATACAAATTCCCTTTTTAATATTTTGTTGAAATAAATCAACATCTTTTTTTTATTTATAAAAGCTGCCTCATATAAAAAATAACTTATTAAATAAAGTGCTTGGATTTTTTTTTTCTTTTTTTCTTTTTTTTTCTTTTCACAGTTTTTGTGTGTGTGTGTGAGAGAGAGAGAGAGAGAGGAAGGGTGAGAGTAAAATATTACAAGTAATTACCACATCCACGTTTTAAACATGAATGAAGATGTCCCGCCACTTTTTCAAGTTCCATATATATATATATATATTCAAGTACGTTCTTGTAAGTGACAAGAAGTAATGCTTAGCTTAATAATAATGTTGAATATGCTGATGACAATTAGTTTGGTTGGGTTATTGGGATTGTTCATAAGGTTGTATAGAGCAATAATTTGGGAGCCAAAAAGGTTAAGATCTTTGATGAAGCAGCAAGGGATTGATGGACCTCCACCAAAGTTTCTTCTAGGAAATCTTTTGGAGATCAAGAAGTCCAAGGCTGCAAGAAAAGCTCCAACACATGGAAGTAGTAGTGTCCTCTCCCATAATTGTTCAACTTTCCTCTTTCCCATCTTAGAAGAATGGAGAAAGCAATATGGTAATTCACAAGCTCTTATTCTAATTCAGTTTTTAACATTTGAGTAGTGTGTGTATATAGATATGGAACTGATCCATAGTTACCGCTGACTATGGATCATTTTCCAGCCAACTCATCTTTAGCCATTAATTAGAATCACGAATGACCAAGATTAAAAGGGAATATTAACTATTCGCAAGAAGTTTTTGCGTATACTAATTAGTATCCGTAAGAACTTCCTGTGAATAGTTTCTTTAAAAATACCAGAACACTCATTCTCTCTCCCAACTCAACTATTTCTCTTTCTTTAATCAAATTTTAAAATTTGATAATTTTCTAGTTACAAATCCAAAATTGTTAATCTATATATCGTTAAAAAGTTGTTAACATCTTTAAAGCAAGATCCATTGTTGATATCTTTTTGTTAGCTAAAATGATAAATATTGAGACTAAAATTTTGTATTTTGAAATACACTATTATAAGTTTTGGTTGAAACTTTTAACATTTTAATTACATTAAAACATATCAACAAGCTCTTCTCCATGTTTGAAGAATGGAGAAAACAATATGGTAATTCACAAGCTCTTATTCTAATTCATTTTATAATATTAGAGTAGCTATATATATATATATATATATTATTAAGCATAATGGAAATTTACACGTAAGTACATATAAACATACATACGAATCAGTTAGTATCCACGAAGCGAAAGCGGTTGAATTGGAATGTCAAATCTACAAGTAATACCACGAACACAACTACCACGATCCCACGTCAATATGGAGTTGTAACTAGCAACGATGCGAACGAACTTAGGTGTTTACACCAAGTACACCCAAACCTATTGATGGAAGCTTGAAAATGCTAGAGAGAGTATTTAGAGAGAAAACTGTATGGGAAAAATAATACACAGTATTTAGAGAGAACTGTATGGGAAAAATAATAAGTTATTTTTCTTAGTCCCGCAATCTACAGGAATCTAGTATTTAACGATAAATACTAATTGATATGGGATAAGTCTACAATTGACTAAATTATGAGAGTTATCTCATATAAAATCTTGATCATATGAAGTATTATCTAAAATATTTCAAATATGAGACTCTCAATCTCAATTGGGTTATCTAATATCTATACCCAACCGGATGTCCATAATCCACACTACAAAAAAATGGCGATTTTGCAACAAACCATGAGCGTTGCTAATTGTCTAGCAACGAAATTATTTTGTTCGTTGCAGAAAGTGAGATATTTCGCAACGAAAATTTGTTTTCGTGTAAAAACATAGATTATTTAGCAATGAAATATTTTGTAACAAATTTATTAAGAAATTGTTACTGAAAAACAACTTTCGTTATAAAATCCATCTAATTGGAAACGAAATGATCCTTTTATTTGGTCAACGAAGATGAAATTCGTTGCGTTTAATACACATTTGCCAACGATGTTCGTCGTTGCTGAACGATATGAAAATTGTTGCCTTAACTGGTTTTCGTTGCTGATTGTATACTTTTTAGTAACGATGTTCGTTGCTAAATGTGCAAAATAAACCGGTCATATATTAATTTACAACGAAATTATTCATTGTCATTGGTTTTGTTATGGATAATTATGATCAATTAGCAACAAAAATGTTCGATATTGATTATTTTTCGAGAGCAACAAAAGTTGTTGTCGATTAGTAGCGACACTATATCGTTGTCAAATCCATTATCGACTCTATTTTGTAACAAATGTCGATATTATTTTACAAACAAAATAAATCATAACTCAATGACTCCCTAATAAATTATGACATAAATACAAAAAACTCAAATATTATTAATTAAGTCATCCAATAAATGATCGTTCGTCATCTTTACAATCAATTATCAATTATCTATTATAAAAGAACAGTCTACGTCCATTACACGTAGACCATTTAGATGTGTGTGTGTGTGTCTATATATATATATATATATATATATATATATATAGTAACAGAGAAACCAATATAGAATAATTGACTTTTAACAAACTCATCTGAAGAAAAAAAAATACAGAGAATCATGCAGTAACAACACTTTTTGTCACCTAATAATCAAACTTCATGAGCATTAACTACATATTGAAAGAGTGCTTCTTCATAGGAAGACCAGCAATGTCCAAGCCTCTCCTTCCTAAAATGAAGAGAGAAAAAAATAAGAATCAACAAATTTGTGATTGAGAGAATATATAGCTAGGCCATATGATATTGTGTACACCATAGAGAGAAAATGATTATTATATAATATGATATATATCTTCTCTTATGTACAAACTCTCCGTACCAGTTTCAAAAGCTTCTATAGCAAGTTCCATTGCACTATCTGATTCGGGAATCATCTGTCTTCCTGCAAATCTCCTCTGGCTCAGACAACCGCCACTGTGCCACAATTCTACTGCATGTCCTGCTTCATAAAAAGAGTGACTTGTCCAAAAAGAAAATATACTATAAATATAGAGATGATAATCCTACCAGGCTACCACAATCCTAACCTTAGATAAAATATAGAGATGATGTACGATAAACAAAAAAGTTTATGCTAGTGGCTAACTGCTCATGCTTATCAAGAACCTTACTCTGAAGATGCAATAGTTAATCCAGGAGAGGCATAAATTTTAAATCCTCACTGGCTAGTATATTCACAGAGGGGCGGGGGGGAGGGGGTGCGGAGGCGGAATCGCAGAGACTAGAGAGGCCGGAGGTGGAGGCCGGAGTGGGGGAGAATCGCGATTTGCGAAGTGAAGCTGTGGCTGACTGGCTGTGGAGAAGCAAAGCGAAGCTAGGGATTTGGGTTAGGGCAGTTAGCAGAGCTGAGAGAGTACTGACTCTAGGCTTGAGTGAAATTTGGGGTGTATAATTACAAGTACTGCTTTAACAGAAAAATTGGTCGGGACAGGGTTAGCGAGAATGGAATCGTGGGAGGCAATTCACCAAAAAATTATTTTTATATTTTAATAGCTTCCCTCTTTTTTTGAATGACTAATTGTTTTTTTAAAAAATATTTTAAGTTTATTTAATTTTAATTAATAATGTAGTTGATATTTCTAAACACTTAGAAAGAAAATTAAAAATAAAATTGTTATTCAGATAAACATATAAATTTGCATTTACAATTTAAATTTTAGGATGTCATAAATTAACAAAGAACAAACTCAATAAAATTCTTTTTGTAGAACGAATGAGTAATATTTTAGTATTTCTAAAGGAAATATTTTTCACAATTAATCCTAAGAAATTTATTTTATGCCAAATAGTTACAGATTTATCTCTTGCAAAAAAACTCAATAATACTATATAGCGAGTAATAATTCATTTGTAGATAATGTTTTTCTTTGCAAAATTTCACCGTATAAATGGCAGCAGCAACTATTTTCTATAGCCTTAATTTTATGAAAGGAAAAAATAAATTGTGAAGAATGTTTCTTTTACTAATAACTATATTATCATTGATTTATGTCTTTTCATTATTCTCTCGCTAGAACATTCTCATTTTCTTGGTAGTGATAATTATACAAAATGATATGATATGCTAAAGTTTGTCATCATAGTTTTTATCATATCAATCTAATTAATAGAGTAATATAATTTACTATTTTTAGGGGTATAACATTCTCAATTTTAAATATTCGCAAATTTTTGTAATTGGAACTCTTTTTTTTTTTAAGGAATCAAAATTATTTATAGAGTTTATGAATAATTGTATAATGATGTAAAACACTAATAATGAAATTATGAGTGTGAATGTAGAAAATAAAAATAATAATTAATTATATATTTTTATTAAAGCTTGTTATTTCATATGTTTGAACTAAAACAAGGAAATACATTTATGTGATTAGCATACGATTAATATATATATATATATATATATATATATATAATATAATATGCATTACAAGAAAAATGAAAACTATAAGTATTAGTGTAGGAATTCAAAATATCAACTCTTACATGTGTTTGATAATTATTTTATATCTATGAATTAGAACAAGTAAATATATCTATGTGATTAATAAATAAATAATGATAGATAATACAATATTAATGAAACTATAAGTATCATTGTAAAAATTCAAAATACAAACTCCTACATGATATGTGTTTGATAATTATTTCATATATCTGAATTAAAACAAGAAATACATCTATCATGTGACTAATAAATAAAAGTTTATAGATAATAAATTATTAATGAGCAAAATACGAATCAATGAAAATGTAACTAGAGGAAGATATACTAACTGAGATCACCTCCGCGCTTGGTTAATATATATATTATATATATATATATATATATAATATATATATATATATACGATATTAATTAGTATTTCTTTAAACAAAGTCAAACCGTAACTGACTACGATCAAACTATATAAAATCACTCGTGTCCAAATCGGTTATCATGTCACCGTTACCAAGTTAGACAACCAATATATTATTTAGTACTAGTAATAACCAAATTATTTATTAGTTATAACGAAAATTCTAAATATTAAAAGTGCGAACGAGCCGAACTGAACCGAATAAAGAGTTTCTTGGATTCGACTCGAAAAGTTAAATTTATACTCGAATTCAACTCAGATTCGTATTGCATTTAAATTTTTTTACTTAGATTCGACTCGACTCGAATATTCATTACTTGAATTTAATCCAACTCGAATTGAATTATATTCAAACTACTTCGAGTCTCTTCATAGTAACTACTTTTATAATAAATATAATTATAAATTGAACTTATTATTTTACTTAGAAATTAAAAAATATATTTATTATTACACTTTACAAATATAAAATCACAATTAAAAAAAAATAATAGTAATTAATTATTCTAATTTTATTTAACTTTTATATTTTATAAAAGAACGTATCGAGTATCTATTCGAATATATATCAATCGAATATGTATCGAATCACAATCAAGAATTCGAGTAGTTTGAATCCTAAACGAGTTGAGTATAATCTTGTTCAAATTTTATTCATATTTTTATTTGAACTATTTTTTATGTTTAAATTTAAATTATATTATTAATAAATTTGAGTTTCGCTCATTATTTTTTGGAGCCATACTTGGGAGCAGAGAAGCAGCGAAACGGATTAAAGAAAAAGAAAACTTCGAGAGCTCACCATTCTCTCCCTCTCCCTCTCCCTCTCCCTCTTCCTCTTCCTTCTCAGCCCTCTCCTCCCTATCTTTCATTCTCTACCTAATTTTGAAGCCTTCATGAAGCTATACCGATGGCTGATGAGTAGCGAAATTAGAAACCCTAGCCCCCAATCTCAAATAAACCAATGTTTATGTAGAAGCAACCATCGAAACGAACGCTTTAGGAGGAACAGAGTCATCTTGCAACAGCAACATGGAATGCAACAAATCACTGAAGTAAGCAAGTTTTAATTCTGAGGTAAGCGAGTTTTAATATGGGTGTTCATACATTAATTGATTTGATTGAGCATGTCTTCCACTAATTCTTGCCAAAAACAGCGCAATTTGTAGAGAAATTAAATTTCATGGTAATTTCATTTGTTTAAGTTAATGTGTATTCTTTTTTAATTCTGTCATTTTTACTTATTTGTATTTCTCACTCTTTAGTTCTAGGTTAGTGTTTAGGAGAAAGTCAAAAGTTTATATGCAGAGGGACTGAGACAGGGATTGAGCTAGATAGCAATGATGATAAGGTACAAAAGGAAACTAGCCTTGTTGGTGATGGAGAGTAGAGGGGGTGTTTGAGCCTTGTTCTGGTCCTTTTATTAAAATCATCAAATATTGGTAATCCATTTAATTTCCACCATATATTAACATTATCATATACATAATATAGGATAACTTCTGGAAACAGGATGGATCATTTGCACAATATAGGGTTTGGCATAGTGCTTCAGTTGCAGTTTTCTAATTTGTGAGCTCGTACATTTCATTTCAGGTTATTTTAGTGGTTATGCTTGTTTCTCTCTCACTGCATCTCGGTTGCTGGTTTTTCTTTTTCTGACAACTTAAAGTGGAGAGAGCATTCTCGTCTAATGCTTCTTGTTAATGAATCAAGCAAAAATTTCAAGTTTGCTTCTGAAAACAGTATTGGCATGCAATGTATTGCATTGTGATACCCTTTCAAGTTGTATTCACGTGAAATAAAGAATGTTGTTATATTGTACAAAGTCATCAGTTATGTTTTTTTCAATTCAAAGATTCTTGGTATGGCACTCTCTGATATTTTAAACTTTCTCTTCTTTGTTTCTCTTTTAAAGTAGTAGACATCAGTTGTTTATTATAGTAGAATCTGTTTATTTGGTGTAATAATACTGATAAAACTCCAAACTGTAACTATCAAGAAGCCATGTCCAATTCTAGTAAATTTCGAGTTGAGCTTTGAAATTAAACAATAAAGTAAAATGCAGTGAGCAGATTCCAGACATGGCGGAATCTGCTCTGTATTGAGACTTTTTTCCTGGAGCTCTGTATTGCCATGTCTGTCTGGAATCTGCTCTGTATTTGTTGTTGAGACTTTTTTTCTAGAGCTCTATGGTGGCTTCAACTTGTGTAATATTGCAATATAGAACCTATAGCTTACATGATCCAGGAAACTGAATGCTGGAAAGCATGAATATGTTACGCATATAAGCATTTTCTATTCTCTTACAATTAAGTTGGCCCATATCATCACTGTTGTTATTATGCTTGACATGAAATACTATTCACTATTCTGCTATCTTGTTTATCAATATCTTTTGCCAGTTAAGTTTATTGAGAGGTATTACGTGCTTATTTTGAGAGAGTGAGAGAGAAAGGGTGGGGGTGGGGGTGGTTTCAATGCTTGCTATTATCCGTTTGTAAACATTGCGTACAAACATGTTTACAATTCCCCTATGGCTCCACTTTCTTTGTACAAATTGTTGTAAGATTAACATTTTCTTCTGAGATTTTTAATTCCATGTTTATTAGTTTCTGCCGCTCTAATCAAAGGGAAAAAATTATGATGGGCTTCTCATGTTGTAGAATAAATATATTTTCAAGCAAAATAGTACCTCTGTGCAACTTATAAGGAGAGACAGAAAGGAACTCTATGAGTTTGATCACTTTATTGCTCCAATTACTAAGGAGTGAGTATTAATTCCTCTTTCTCTGACTGGTATTGATCAGATATTTCTTTTTTCCTTTACTCTTTTCTGTAAAGAAAAAATATTTGGTCATTTTGATATCTTAAGTAACTAGAAGAGGTTATAAAAGGTATTGTTTAAACTGGTTCATTCCCTCCCTCTCTCACCAGACATGTCTTTAGTCTCTATTTGTCTCTTATTTGCACAAATTCTATTGTCTCTTTAGATTTTTCTTTCTATGCCAGACTCCATTACTGACCGAAACAAATGTATGAGACATAAGCTTTTTTTTTTTGTTTGAAATGAATATTTCATGGTATTCCACATCGTTGAAACACATGAATTTGAATTGGTCATCAACTTCTTCCATCTTATAATTTTCCATTGAAAATAATTGTTTTGTACTATAAACCATTTACTGCTTAACAATTTAAAACATAATTCATACTAAAAATAGCTAGAGTGAAGGTTGATGTGGCCCTATTGAACTTATATGATAACTGGGTACAACATCTGAATCTCGAGGGGATGTTTGCAGTGATGGGATAGTGCAGATAGTTTCCAGTGATGGAGTGTTGGATTCTACATGTATCCCTAATTTTGTCTATTTTAATTACTCACGAGTATTTTGAAGCACCTAGACCCTAGTGTTTTTACAACATTAAGGAATCATTTATCAACTGTAAACTATAATATTGTATTATACACTATTTTATTGTATTAGTACATGATTGTAATTCTTGTTTTTTAAGTGTAATAATTTTGTGGATGATATAATTATTTGATTATTATTCCTTGCTAAAAATAATTTACTCCTTTTAACTAATAAATTTTCATGATTAGACAAATTGACCCCAGCTGCATTTGAGAAGCATTCTGGAAGAGAAACGGCCAGAAAGTGGAAGAATAATATTTGGGTCCAATAGCTAATGGGGAGAAGCTTCCTGTGGCAAAGACAGTGTTGCTTAAGTAACTACAACCAAACCACAAAATATGGCAATGGATCCAATATATCTCAAAATGTGGCGAGTTAGGTTTTTTTTTTTTTTTTTTTAGGTTTGATTGTAAACATCATTATCAGTATGTCAAAGGGTATACCTTGCAAGTGTAAACAATTTTTTAAATAATATATTGTTGCCATTTTTATTGAACTTGTAACAAGTTATTTTAATGTACGTATCTAACTCTTGGTACATGTTTTTGAGCATTGTTATAATGAATATCGTGGGCCAAGGTTGGCGGGGGACCCCATATACAAAATAATTTGGATAAAGGAAAAGTTAATATTAATGGATTAATAGAAATAAAGAAGAGTTAATCCTTAATAGATTAATAGAAAAGGGAGTGTTTACGCCGGAACCATTGTTGTGGCTTAATCGGTGCGGTTTGGTCAAATTTTGATGCGATTTTCGGGGACAATTTCGGTTCTTTGCTCAACCCTTGTCAAAGCGTATACATGTCAAATAACGAGTTACAAGAAAAAATTCATAATAAATTATTTTAGAAATTAATTACCTTTTTTTTTCCTCAAAATTATAGTGAGCGAATATGATAATTATAAACTACATCCAATTGATAATTATAAACCTACATCCAATTTTACTACAAACTCTAATTTTTAATAAATTATAAAATATATTCTATATGTGCTCAATTTTAATTTCCAAAAATTATAACTGACAAAAAAGTTAAAATTGGGCATTTATTTGGAGACGGAGGGAATGAAACATTTGATTGTATAATTTTGTGTCCAAATAAATAATAATTTTAAAATGCAAAATGATGTATTTTGGAAAAAAAGAAAAAAGAAAGGCCGAAAACGGGCTTAATGGGTTTATCTTAATTTTGGGCAACAATTTACTAGTCGTTGCAAAACATTGTACAAAATACGCAACGAAAAAAATTGTTGACAATGAATGTGACCAATATTAGGCTACAAAATATAGCAACAAAAAACTTTTCGTTGCCCACGATGAGGAGAAATTACATTGGCAACAAAAAATTAAATAGGCAGAAAATTAATTTTTTCCCGCCAACAAATTGGGAACGAAATTTTGAAACGAACTATGAATTTCGTTACGAAAAATGAAAGCCTTTCACAAAATGCAACGAATGACAAATTTCGTTGCTAAACATGCATATCGTTGCCCGAAAAATCGTTGTCGAATGTCCATTTTTTTGTAGTGCCATGGTTCCAACCCAGATCAATTACTAACACACATGTGTGTGTGTGAGAGAAAGGGTGAGGGTGTGTCAGAAAGGGTGAGGGTAAAATATCACAAATAATTATCACATCCACGTTTTAAACGTGAACACTGAAGATGTTTTGTGTGTGGACGTGTGTGAAAGGGTGAGAACATATATTCAAGTTCCCTTCTTGTGAGTCACAAGAAGTAAAGCTTCGCTTAATAATAATGTTGAATATGCTGATGACGATTGGTTTGGTTGGGTTACTGGGATTCTTCGTAAGGTTGTATAGAGCAATAATTTGGGAGCCAAAAAGGTTAAGATCTTTGATGAAGCAGCAAGGGATTAATGGACCTCCCCCAAAGTTTCTTCTAGGAAATCTTTTGGAGATCAAGAAGTCCAAGGCTGCAAGAAAAGCTCCAACACATGAAAGGAGTAGTGTCCTCTCCCATAATTGTTCAGCTTTCCTCTTTCCCATCTTCGAAGAATGGAAAAAACAATATGGTAATTCACAAGCTCTTATTCTAATTCAGTTTTTAACATTTGAGTAGTGTGTGTGTCTATATATATATATATATATGTATATATATATATATGTATATATATATGTATATATATATATATATATATATGTATATAGAGCTGATCTATAGCTACCGCTGGCTATAGATCATTTTCCAGTCAACTCATCCTTAGCCGTTCATTAGAGCCGGTCCTAGGTTTTTTAAGGCCCAGGGCGAAATATCTCGAGTGTGCCCAGTGGAGAAGTCATGAAATTTGGTGGAGGTTCGGGGGTAGCGCCCCCGAGCCAATTTTTTAAAATACTTTTTGTATTTTTTTTTGTTTGATGGGAGTTCGTAGTGTGTTGAGATGAAAACACTTGTTTTAATATAAAAGTTTGACAAAAGTTTTTTCACAATATAATTAAAACAGTGTTTCATATCAACAATTGTAAAAGTGTTTTTGATAAAAAAAAATAAATTAAAAAAATTATTAAAAATGTCGTAGCAACAATTATATTGACATGTTATTAAAATAAATATAAAATTATCGCTAAATATATATTTATTTTACCAATATAATTATCATTTTAACATTATTAATTATAACATTACATCCTCCTCTTACACAAATAATTTCGTTCAATTTTTTTTCTTAATTATATATTTACAAATTCTTACATATATGAATGTAAAAATTATTTGTTAGTGAAAAAGAAATGAAAAGCAAAATGTACCAACAAAAAATTGAACCCGAGTCTCTACCTTGACATGGTATTGTTCTACAACTAAACAACTGGTGCTTGACTATGCACCTAAAAAAGATTAAATTACATATATATACATAAGCTTATAATTAATTTTTGGACCCCTTCAGCTTTGGGCCCTGAGCGGTCGCCCAGCTCACCCTGAGACAGGGCCGGCTCTGCCGTTCATTATAATCACGAATAACAAAGATTAAAAGGAAAGATTAAGTATCCGCAAGAATTTGCAAGAACTTCCTGTGATCAATTTCCTTTAAAAAATATCTGTACACTCATTCTCTCTCTTAATCCAACCTTTTGTCTTTTTCAATTAAATTTTAAAATTCGATAACTTATTTTGTTATAAATCTAAAATTGTTAATATATTATATATTGTTAAAAAGCTGTCATTAACATCTTTAAAGCAAGATCCATTGTTGATATCTTTTTATTAGCTAAAATGATCAATGTTGGGATTAAAATTTTGTATTTTAAAATACACTATTATAAGTTTTAGTTGAAACTTTTGACATTTTAACTACATCAAAACATATGAACAAGCTCTTCCCCATCTTAGAAGAATGGAGAAAGCAATATGGTAATTCACAAGCTCTTATTCTAATTCATTTTGTAATATTAGAGTAATATGTGTGTGTGTGTTTGAATAATGGAGGAACACAACATTAATACCCATTTAGTAAGTACGTTCACTATCATACTAATTTTGCCCCACTAAATACAAATTTGAAGACCAGAAGAAAACATAAACTTAGTTTTAACCATTAGTGGCAAACTTAAACGCTTGACTAACATAAAATATAACTTGGAGAGGGCATGCAAAAACAGCCACTTATTTCTTTTAAAACTGCAAGTAATTTTTAGTAATTTTTTTGATTATTGGAATATGTGAAAATGGTCAATAAACAATAATTTAAATTACACTACTTTAATCACATTACATTAAAGTCACTTATCGAATTTGATCGATCTCTTAAGTAATGCAAGTTTATAATTTCCGGTACATAAATATTTTTATTTTGATATATTTATTTCCAGGTCCAGTATATGTGCTTTCCCTTGGAACTGTCAACGTAGTTTATGTCCACAAACCTGATGTGGTTAAAGAAATAACTACACACACATCCTTGGACTTAGGAAAACCGTCATATCAACAAAGAGAACATGGTCCCTTGCTTGGTCAAGGTATATTGACCTCCAATGGTGCTGCTTGGTCTCATCAGAGGAAAATTCTTGCTCCTGAATTATACATGGAAAAGGTTAAGGTATGCATTGTGTAATATACTACTCCCTTTGTCTTAAAATAAGATTCACATTTGACTTGTTTGTTAGTTTAACTATCGATAGCGATTACATATTTTTAAATATTGTTACAAAATTGAATTTATTTTGTAGGGAATGCTGAATATTGTTATAGAATCTGCACTTACATTGGTAAATTCATGGAATAGTAGAGTTGATGTTGAAGGCGGGGTTGTTGACATAAATATCGACGAGTATATGAGAAATTTCTCTGGAGATGTAATATCAAGAGCTTGTTTTGGTGGAAATTATGCCAAGGGAGAAGAAATATTCTTGAAGCTTAGAGCTCTCCAGGAGATTACAACCAAAAAGGGTTTAGCTCTTGGGATTCCTGGAATGAGGTAATTTTAGGGTCCTAGCTAAATCCAAGCAGTTTGAAATGAGTAATTTATTTGGACAGTTTATAAAAATTGAATTGTATTGATATATATAGCAAAGAGATTCGTTCCAAATGACATTTGTTGTATAAATATTATACAATTATAACTCTTTTATATACAAATGCATGGACCGTAGATTGATAAAGAATATATATAGTACTCTTTCTTAGGATGGGGGGCTCGGAGACTAATTTATCATTTATATGGAATATTTTGGAGTACAAAAAAATACATAACTAACACATTTATTTATATTTTAATTACAGATATTTGCCAACCAAGAACAACAGAGAATCATGGGCGTTGCAAAATGAGGTTCACAGATTAATCCTAAAGGTGGTAAAGGAGAGAAAAGAAGCTGGATACGAAAAGGACTTGCTGCAAATAGTACTTGAAAGTGCTGAAAAAAGTGACCTAAGTCAAGAAGAAATGGATCGTTTCATTGTTGATAATTGCAAGAACATCTACTTAGCTGGATATGAAACTACAGCAGTTTCATCCACATGGACCCTTATGCTTTTGGCTTCAAATCCTGAATGGCAAACTCGCGTTCGTGATGAGGTACTTGACATTTGTAAGGGCCAAATTCCAAGTAATGATATGCTTCTCAAGATGAAACAGGTCAGTATAGTTTCATGTCACGAGGGCGTATTAAAGTTCTATATATACCAGTAAAATAAGGCCTGAAAACTCATTATATAACTAAGCTCATTTCTTATTTGTATTTGCAGCTAACAATGGTGATTCATGAATCACTGCGCCTTTATTCTCCAGTACCAGTGATTTCAAGGGAAGCCTTAACGGACATGAAATTCGGGAGCCTTCATGTCCCTAAGGGTTTCACTATTTGGAACATAATACATTCATTGCACACTGACCCAGAAGTATGGGGGCCAGATGCCTATGAATTCAACCCCAATAGGTTTGTAAATGGGATAACGGGAGCATGCAAATATCCACAATTTTATTTGCCATTTGGGGTCGGACCTCGGGTTTGCCTCGGACAGAATTTGGCCATTGTCGAACTCAAAGTACTCGTATCACTCCTCGTGTCCAACTTCTCTTTCTCTCTTTCGCCGGAGTATGTGCACTCACCGTGTATAAGGTTGGTTATAGAGCCTGAAAATGGAGTCAAACTTCTGGTAAAGAAGCTGTGAAGTAGTCTGAAAATGAAGTTAAGACTCTTGTTTTTGGGAAGTTATACTAATGATCTATTTTTATCGCCCCATATATGTCACTATAGGCCTAGAATAATTAGTTTCGTCACCTGTTGTTTCTTTTGAACTTTGCGACAGACTTTTGTGAGATATTATTAGTCTATGTTGCCGTTTAAATTAGTTAACTGGTTCAAGTGTTCGTGGTAATAAGTTTATGTATTTCCATGTATTTTTATTTTGATGTATTTTTAATATATTTATAAAATAATCAATCTTTATATAAAACCGGAGCCTTGTTTATGTGGCACAATCACACTTTTATTGTGCCAATATCCATTTGGTTGCGTTCCGAAGTGCATCTATGTATGTTCTTTGCATTGGCCATGGTCCTTTGCTGAGATTTCAAATAATGCTTTTATATATCGCTTTTTTAGGTAGTATTATATTACTCTCTCCGTCCTAAATTAATTGCTTTTTAAGACTTTTTAAGTCAAATTGATTATTTTTAAAATTAATAATTAAGCATATATAAATATATTTCTAAAATTATAAAAATTGAAATTAGTAATAAATTGTATATACTTTCTTTTGGTTATAATATCTTCACCTATATGTTAGCAAAAATAGTAAAAATATCAGTTTTAAAAATAGTCAATTTGACTTTTTTAGGTCAAAATTGAGCAATTAATTTGAGACGAAGGGAATATTATTATTAGTAGTAGTTGTTGTTGTGTTTGTGTCCACGGTTATTATTCTAGTGATTTCATTACCATTTCGCGTTATTGTCCTCAACCAAATTGACCTTGGAGGTTTTTCCATGGCCTTGGCTATCTTGTTCAGCTTCTTGCTTTTCTCTTCTATCCTCAAGTGTACAATTAACTCCTCCAAACTTATGTCTTTCTATTTATGCATGCTTCATGTTATTTTTATTGTTTTGCCCAGATTTGGGAAACTTCTCAATCAAAGAACTAACAACGAAAGCAACTGGTAAAACAATTCCTTCATTTGTTAATTCCGCTTAAGAAGATGCAATGAATGAATTTGACAGACACGTCTTTATCCTCAGACATCTTAATATTAAAAAAAATTACCAATAGCATATTTCTTGACACCAACATCTTCTATGACATACTTAGAAACCAAAGCATCCCAGATTTCCACATCACTCTTATACAGGTAGTACACATTAAAAAGTTCGTTTGAAAGAGAAGTAAGAATAACAGTGTTGAATTTTGTTTGTAGAAACCCAACTAGCATTTTCAGAATCATACTTTTTCTTAACTTCCTCAAATGATTCATTAGAAGGTTCAACATGTTTGGGCTTTGTCAAAACATAATCAACTTTTGCAATATCAAAAACAAGCAATAGATTAGTCTGCCAACTGTAGTCACCCATTTTTTTGCGTAAAATAATTAAATCTCTAATTATTATAATATAATTGTTAAAATGATGATTTTACATATTTACATGTTTAAAATCGAAGACGAGGGACTATAATAGAAGGCGATAGAAAACTTAAGACGTAACAAGGCCAAAATTCAAAAGCTGATGGGTTGGGGCCGGATCCCACTAATCGCCCACATGCAGGTGGCCAAATGGGGCCACCCACCCACATGTATACGGCTGAGAGGGTTTTGGACTGTGTTTCTCTCCTCTCTTATATTATTCATTCAGGGACCAACCATTTTTTAGAGAGATACAATTTCCTTGCCCCATTTTGAGTGTAAAATTTTTATTGAGTGAGATATATATCATAAAAATTTACTAAGAAATTCCATTAGAGGTGCATTTATTTTAAGATCATCAAAGGGTGAAGAAATCTTTCCTTCTACAAGAGGAATTTGTTCATCAAGGTCCACTCTAACCCCTTAAACTCTAATTTTAGTTGTTGGTTTCCTCAAATTTTTGCATATGGTATTAGTTTTATATATGCATAACCATATGAATTTTGCAAAATAAAATAAAATTAGTTAATGTTAATATTACTGTTAATATTATTGGTGAATCTTAGGCATAAACCCTAGATTGGGGTTTGGATGATTAATTAATAGGTTTCTTCCTAATAGAGACCCATCTTCCTAGGTATTGGCTACTTCCTTGGATTGTATTGGGTTTCATTGGTTTAATTTTAAAATATTGGCTACTTCCTTGGATTGTTGTGGATCTGGGGTGTTAGGGTCTATAGTTTTCATCCCTTTAACTCTAAAACCCTAAGATATGTTTTAGGATGTAAGGTTGGCTAATGAGTTTGAATAGGACTTTGTTAGCCTATGAACTAATTTAAGGCCGTGAAATTCATGTATAAGGGAATTAATGAGTTCCTACGAAGGACTTAGAGAAACATGCATGTAATATAGATTAGTGATTGTATTATTATTGATAGGGTCATAAACCAATTGGAATGACTTTCATGCCCTAAAAATTTGGTTTAAGACCCTTGCATATATAATGATTTTGATGATTTGTGGTGGTTAGGGTTTGTTAGAGATGGTTCACATGCCCAATATCAAACCATAACACTACAAGAAAAACAACTATCTTCGACATAATTATTTTCGATGATAGGAATTCCGTCGAAAATAGGTTATTCTCGACGGAATAGTGGGTCGAAAATAAATTTGGTTCGACGGAATTGGAATTTCGTCGGGAATAAGCACTCCCTTTTGGCGCCAGTCTTCTCGCCAGTGCCAAATCTAAATATCGAAGGATGTAGTTTATTTTCGATGAAAATTCCGTCGGACTTAATTTATTCCCGAGTGAATTAATTTCGACGAAATTTTGTCAAAAATAAGGACATAAACCCTATCACTTTCAATCAGCGCCGCACAGAACATTTTGTCCCCAATTTTTTCTCTCTCTCTCTTTGCGAAAGAAGCTCTCTCTCTCTCCTGCTATCTCTCTCTCTCTCTCTTCACCCATCCTCTGCCATGACCCTCCTCCCCGCCGACGCCTTCTATCCCGCCTACAGTGTACCCCCCCTCATCCGATTACTTGCTGCCTTTGCTTTGCCGTTGGTACTTTGGGTCCTCCAAAGTAATTAAGGTTAGGTTTTACTATTGATTCTATGTTAGATTGTTGACACTATAAAAAAATAGGTTATTGGCGACGACAGTATTACCGACGGCCGTATTCCCGTCGAGAATAACCTCAATACCGACGGGCTAGCCGTCACCAATGTGTGCCGTCGGTAATGACCTTTTCACAGGATATAATTGGCGCAAAATTTTCCCGGTGGAGGGAAAAGTCAAAGGCGACAGGAGAAAAATATAAGAGTCAATGGGTACCCCGTCGCTATTGAGTCAATCTCGACGGGTTTAATATCGACGGGCTTGCCGTCGAGAATGAATCTTCTTTTTAAAGCCCTAATCGCGACGACAACGAGTCTATTTTTTTCTTCCCTCCCTGATTTCTTTTTCCCTCTAAATTCGCCCATTTCTCTTATTTTGCTCAATTGATTATCTGATTTACCGGACAATTGATTCTCTTGCTTCTTTGATTTGCTCAATTCATTTCCCATTTCGCCCAGTTTGTTATTTCGCCTCATTCATGCTGCAACTCCTTCTTCATCCCAGTTGATTCTACAGTTCGCCTCGCTCATCCCCGTTGCAAACTCCTTCCGGTCGTACCTCCCGACGGTTCGCCTCATCGTCGCTCCAAAATCCTTCCGTCAATTAGACAGCCTCTACGCGCCACGTAGAATAGGTATGTTATCTTCTTTTCAGTTGTTTTAAACATTTATAGGTATGTTATCTTCTTCTTCCCTCAATTAGACAGAATAGGTATGTTATCTTCTTTAAATTATTAATGGGTTATTGATAATTTTGTTGATATGCTAAGAAACTAGTTTTAGGCATTGTTGTACAAAGTAATACTCCCTCCATTTAATAATGGGAGTAGTATTTGATTATTGAGTTTATTTAACTTTTAAGAAAGATATGCATATATATATATATATATATATATATATATATATATATATATATATATATATAGTAGGACATACTTAATTCAACCCTACGATTTAATGCTAAAAAGAAAATAAGTCATCGAAAAAGATTAATTTTAAAGTTTGTTCTTGTATGTATAACGAAAATCAACAATCATATCGGAGATATATTTTTGAGAGGAATGGACAATTTCGGGAATTTTCTTGTGCTAATCAATGGGGATTGTGGATTAATGTTGAAAGTTTCTGAAAGTATTCACTTAAGTGTGATGCTTTTTGTTTGTCATGGTTGCTTTGGATCTGTTATGTCCATTCCCTGGGGATTTATAGCAGTTTATAATCAACATTAATTGATAGGAGCCATATGACTACTTAGAATTTTGCTTTGGATTCACACCTACTCAAATGCTTTGGAGTAGCTTTTCCACATAGTTATTTATCCCTAATTAAAATACTAGGATCAATTAAGGCACAAAATTATTATTATTCCTTATGGCAAGTTATAAAATTAAATATGCTTAAATAATACTCCATCCGTTCCAAATTATGTATACATTTTGACTTTTTGAGTGCAATTTAAAAAGTTTTAAAATTTAATATCGACGTGAACTTATTTAATTTAGAATAACCAAATATAATAGTTAGAATAACTAAATATAATAGTTGTATACAAGCTAAAAAGTACTATTAATTATAATTTTTGTTACCTACAAAATTTAATTAATTTTAGATGTTTAACTCAAAATTAGAAATTAAAAAAATGGGGCAAGTCTATACACATTTTTAGAGTGGAGTACAAGTTTAAACTAAAAAAAAAAATATTTATGCACCCATATTTCATACTTAGATTGGCATGATCAGTTGGTTGAGAGTCAAATTAACTTATAAAGGTAACTATAATAGGAGACTGCTCACAATGAAAGATTAGTCAGGTGGTCTCTGAGCGTTTTTCCCTTGTTTGTCATTTCTTTGACGCACGTGGCTCAGATAAAAGTTAAATTAAGAAATATTGGGTTGATTTCAGTCATGGTGGTCATTGATGATAATATCACCTCAATACCGATAAATTATTATCTTTGATTTAGGTTCATGAGATTAGTAGCCTTAACATGGGGTGAGAAATCTGAAATTTCAATTTTAACATTTATATAGTATGAAAAGTCCCAACCCCTTGTTTTGTTATTTGACCATTTACTACTAAATAAAAATCTGAAGTTTGTGAAGAAAATATGCATGTATATATCTTATAATTATCAAATCTTTCAAGAACACACAATGCAGAAAGAAGAAAAATATGAATAACACTCATATGTATGCGTAGACATTAACCCTCCTATTTGTGTTTTGTTTTTCCTCATATATAACAGCCCGTAGTGTATAGACCAAGATGTCTATTGATCGAAGTTGGATGGAACGTAGGGTAGCCAATGATAAGAGTGGGCTTAGCTCTGAGTACCGTAATGGGGTTGAACAGTTTCTGAAATTTTCATTTGAGCAAGTTAACGGCGATGAGATCAGATGTCCTTATAAGAGGTTGTGAATGAAGTGTGGAAGGAAAGGAGTGATGTCATGTGCGACTTATTTGTGTATGGGTTCAAGCAGGGTTATACGACATGGATCTATCATGTCCCGTGTGCATGGGGTTAGTTAAAGCTATGCGGCTCAAACATGGGGGGAAAATGAGTTTCTTTGCAACTTCTAGACAGTTTTTGCCGATTGACCATCGTTATCGACGGATGAGTAGACAATTCAATCGAAAAACAGAGAAACGTCAAGTACCTGACCGTCTTTCTGGGACAACAGTGTTGAGTTAGATTAGTCACTTGAATTTTCCACCTCCAGGGAAGAATCACAGAGTAGAACGAGCTAATGGTTACGGTAAGGTTCACAACTGGACACACCGTTGCATGTTCTTCGACTTACCTTATTGGGCTATGCTTTGCATTCGTCATTGTTTAGATCCGATGCATACTGAGAAGAACGTATTTGATAACATTTTTTACACAGTCCTAGATGCCAGTGGTATAACAAAGGACAACAACAAGTCGAGGCTTGATTTGGTCAAAATGAATATTAGGGAACATTTGTGGCTGTATCAGGAGGGTAGTGAGACGGTAATGCCTAAAGCTGATTATACAGTGACCAGAGAACAGTTGAAATTGATATGTAATTGGATCAGTGGACTAAAACTCCCAGATGGATATTCTTCAAATATCGCAAGGTGTTGTAAAGTCGAAGAGCTGAAGTTTCGGGGTCTAAAAAGTCATGATTGTCATGTATTCATGCAAAAGTTGATACCCATGGCATTTATCGACTTGTTGCCGAAACGTGTGGTTGAAGCACTAATAGAGCTTTCTAATTTCTTCAGAGATTTATGCTTGACGGAGCTTCAGCTCAGAGACATAAAGAAAATGGAGATGCAGATAGTGGAAATAATGTGCAAGTTAGAAATGATTTTCCCTCCATCGTTTTTTGATTCAATGGAGCATTTGCCTATTCACCTACCATACGAAGCCAAGTTTGGCGGTCCCGTGCAGTATAGATGGATGTATCCATTCGAGAGGTAATGATATTAATGTTTTTAATACGCTAAAATGTTCATTCCTGTTTGCTAATGTATACATGCATATATATCACATAGGTATATGCAACGTCTAAAGCAGAAGGTGAAGAATAGAGCCCGTGTAGAGGGGTTAATTGTTGAAAGTTATGTTATGGAGGAACTTGTTAATTTCTGCTCGTTGTACTTTGAGTCCAATGTTCAGACGAGGCACAATCGCTTATGACAGAATGAGGCTGTTGCGTACGAGGAAAATGGAGAATTAGCGGCCTTTAGTCATCCTGTACACCCATTCGGCAGGAAAAAAGGCGATTCTTGACTGATAGTGAGTATGCAGCTGCCACATTGTATGCACTTGTAAACATGAATGAAGTAGCGCCATGCATTAAGTAAGTACCCATAAATATGTCTTCTGCAATTGTTATAAGTTCCTTGCATACACATTAAGTATATAACTGTACTGTAGTTAATATGATGCTGAGATATGTGAAGCGAATTCGATTATATCGGACGGAGATTTGCAAATTTTGAAAAATAAAGAATTTGTGCAATGGTTTAAAGATCATGTAAGTCTAACTAATTAAGAGCTAAATGCATTTACCCTAATGAATGAATCTTAATTATGGCGTAATTAACTTTAAAATATGTTGTGATACTATACATTAGGTCCTCACAGATGACAAAGCTGACATTCAGCTAAAGCTTATAACCGACGACCTTGAAAGATCTGTAGATACTTATACATGTTGCATTGTCAGCGGTTACAGATTTAAGTGTTGCGATATTGGGGAAGTCTCTTCATCTGATTTTGGTGTTGTGGTTAAAGGTAGTTGCTATGATAACCTTTGGGATGACTGGTATGGACGCTTGCTAGAAGTAGTCGTTCTCAAATATTGGGGTCAAAAAGAGTTAGTTTGCTTCAATTGTCATTGGTTTTATGTTGAAAATGGAGTTAGAGTACATAAAAATTCAGGACTGGTGACAGTAAATATTAAGTCAAAACTAAACTCAAACGAGCCTTTTATTTTAGCAAGTCAAGCAACGCAGGTGTACTACGCACGAAGTGTTAAGACTCCTGCAAGCTCATGGTATGATGTTATAACCACCAAAGCTCGTGGTTTTCAAGGAACAACTCCTCGTCCCGACGATGAACCTTTACAAGTCGAGTCTACTAGTGTCACACCTGTTGATGTGACAATTATTACTGAGTTTAGTGAAGACGAGGACGATGTCGTCACTGTCGAAAGTGAAGACGATGTTGTTGAGGAGGGAGATATAAATGAAGAAATCGTTGACGATGACGACGATGGTGATGACAGTGAGATTGAATAGCTACTGCTCGAAGATGACGATTCTGATATTGATGGCTTTGATGATATAAATGATTAGGGGAAATGGATCCTCTCCATTTCACTTTCCCTCCATTTTGGTCAAGTTCATCAATTTGGGTTAATAAAATTTTGTTAGTAATGATCTAAATATGTTAATAGATAGTTAATGATATTAAGATCAATCCTAAAAAAAAAAATTAGTAATCCGACACTTTTTCACCGTTAAAAGTCTAAAAGAATTTTCACCGTTAAATTCAACGGTAAAAATTCTTTTAGACTTTTAACGGTGAAAAAGTGTCAGATTACTAATTACTAATTTATTCAAATGTAATAGTTTGTAGTAGTGCACTCATTATGGTGTAACTTATATTATTCTACTAATTAGGTTGCAAAATTATTGTGATTACGAATGTCTTCTAATATTCTGTTGATTTCTTTATAGTATCTATACTTATATATGGCCCGTACACCACATGGAGATCGTGGTGGGCGTGCTAGTAGTACAGGCTGTAGGGGTCGTGGAGGTAGTGGTGGTGATGATCAAGCCGGATCATCAGGTATAAATACATGCTAATTAAGTTGTTATATATACATCTTACTGTATTTAATTTTATATAGTATTGTCATGATATTCGTTTATATAAATATTGATGTATTTCACTACATAGGTGATCGGCGTAGGCCTCCGCGGGGACTAGCACGTGGCTTGCTAGGGAATCCCCCACAGGCACCGCTTATATGTCGCGTTGGGACTAACAGGTAATTTCATAATTTATGTGTAACATTTAACATTTGTTTTATATAAAATCTTACATGTACGTATTCTTTAGAATTGTCAAACGTATTACTTTTAATTGCAGTATCCTCGATGCGACGCCAAGGAACACGTTGCTTGGGATCATCCGCAACCGATTCTCAAGCCTGTGGATGAGGTGGGCGGATGTTGATGACCGCACACGCCAGTTGATTATCGATGAGTTTCGGGTAAGATGTAATTCGTATGTTAGTTTTCTATTCCATTTGAATGTTTTTTTTACATGACGATTTATGTTGGCTACTAAGCTTGTTAATGTGTAATGTGCAGAGATATTACCGCTTTGAGGACGGGCAAGAAGCCCACGACATGACTGTTCTTCAGGGGTATCTCGAGATGCATTGACATAAATGGGTCCACGATTGGAAGAAGAAGGCCCATACCAAGATGGCTGATGGATAGACACTTAAAGATGTCTAACCAGATTTTATTGGTACTATAGTGTGGGACTAGATGTGCAGTATTTGGTAGGGCGCGACGTTCCAGAAGATGTCGGCACAACGTATAGCTGCCTGGCGGCAGAGTCGTCTCCCACACTGCACGGGGTCTCAGTTGTACAACCTCTACAAGGAGAGACTCGAGGTTAGTCTAAAGCACCCACCTTCCCGCTTAGAGTTTTGGTGGCATGTCCACCAGAAGAAAGGTGATGGTGGTTATATCTCACCTGAGGCAGAGCGCATTGTTGTAAGTAATTTAATCTTTTTATTAACTTTGTATTTTAATGCATGAAATTCATTTATATTATTTAAACAATTGTTTTTCATATATTTATTTGATTTTTTCAGCGAAGGTTTGAGGACCTCAGTGTGGCCCGCACTAGCCAGAGACCTGATATCCGGAAGCCGAGTTATCAACCCGTTCGCCAAACTTAAGAAAACTTAGAAAAATAGTCGAAAAAGAGACCAAAACCTACCTCGGGAGTTGAAACTAGTCGCAAACCTAGAGATAGCACCTTCTAGATATTAGGCATGCGTTACAACTTATGGGACTCGATTCCGATATCCGGAGGCCGAGTTATCAACCCGTTCGCCAAACTTAAGAAAACTTAGAAAAATAATCGAAAAAGAGACCAAACCCCGCCTCGGGCATCGAAACGAGTCGCAAACCTAGACATAGCACCTCCTAGATATTAGGCACGTGTTACAACTTACGGAACTCGATTCCGATATCTGGAGGCCGAGTTATCAACCCGTTTGCCAAACTTAAGAAAACTTATAAAAATAGTCGAAAAAGAGACCAAACCCTGCCTCGGGCATCGAAATGAGTCACAAACCTAGACATAGCACCTCCTAGATATTAGGCATGCGTTACAACTTACGGGACTCGATTCCGATATCCGGAGGCCGAGTTATCAACCCGTTCGCCAAACTTAAGAAAACTTAGAAAAATAGTCAAAAAAGAGACCAAACCCCGCCTCGGGCGTCGAAACGAGTCGTAAACCTAGACATAGCACCTCCTAGATATTATACACGCGTTACAACTTATGAGACTCGATTTCGATATCCGGAGGCCGAGTTATCAACCCGTTCGCCAAACTTAAGAAAACTTGAAGAACATAAACTAAACTAATTTAAATATGCCCTCTTTTCTCGTTCGTTATTAATATTTTAATTTTGTCAGGTCTTGTTGATAAGACTCGTGGGGGTGGAGGCAGCGACACAGGCGATGATCGTGGAGGAGATGGTGATGACCGTAGAGCTGATGAGACGATGGAGGATGGGACCGACGCTGGGATTGGCGATGGGACCGGACATATGATAGATGGCAGCGATGATGGTATTGACACTCCTGATCTAGGGTTGTAGTTAGTTTATGTTTATATTTTGACTTTCATATATGAACTTATACAGTTTTTGAGTTGTACAAACTAAAGTTTTGTATATACTTAGGTTGGTGGTTTAATGTATCTAACTATTTGATTGTTATTGATATCCGTTCGTGAAGAAATATTTGTTTTTCATTAGTCTGTAATAGGTACAATTATGTATATGTAATTGAACAGGAGAATTTTTAATTTTTAATTTTTTTTTTAAAAATGTCATTGGCGACGGCTCTGCCATTAGGAATGAGCGTCTAATAGTAATAAATATTACGACTTATTACCGACGGTGTAGAAGTCTTTAGCGATGGCATCCCCGTCGCCAATGACACTTAAAATGTTTTTTGTCCATACATTGGCTCCGGCCTTTTCTGTCGCCCATGCCGTCGCCAATGACACAGTGCCGACGGCACACCGCCGCCAATGCCCTTTTTAGCGACGACGGCCGACGGGGGCCAGGGGCGACGGGAGTGGCGATGGACCACTGCCGTCGCCAATGACCCATTTGCGACGGTAGGGGGGTCATTGGCGACGGCATGGCCGTCGGCAATGACCTCTTTTCTTGTAGTGTGATGTTGTGGGTAATTTGTCGGTATAATATTAGATTGTTGTCAGTATAAGGTTAGGTTTTAATTTGATGTTGTAGGTAATTCCATGTTAGATTGTGGGTATTGAATTACTAGTTTCCATTAATTAGCAATTTAATTACCAAATTTTGTGTTTCTGTCAATCTTTAATTTAATCAAACGTGTGTGTAAATTATCCCGCTCTTTCTTTTTTTCCATTTGTTCACTGTATTTATGGTTTATATATATTAATCTACTAGAGAATATATATGGGTACTAATTTTGAGTATGGGTACTGTTAACGCCAAGATTTGTCCATGCGCCCAATCATCAAACTGCGCGCCCAATCCTGTACAAAAATGAGACCACACTCAGAGAAGAGACGGCCGAGGCTGCCGGGGGATAGCTCCGGCGTGAGAATAAGTATAGGCTGATATTGATGAGTAGGTTTTAACCTACGAGTTGATATATTTATTGGCTTACTCTTTACTTGTTTTTAAGTGTTTTTGGTAGCTTTTTATTTGTTTGTATTGCTTTTGTAGGTCATGGTTGGCTGCGGGATCAAAAGAAGCAAAAATGGCTGGGTGCAGGGCATTCTCGCCGGGGCGAGAACTTATGCCTTGTACTTCTCGTCGGGGCGGAAGCTGGCCGGGGCGAGGATATTAAAGAGGAACTTCTCGCCGGGGCGAGGAAGTGGCAGAAAGGAATCCTGATTTTGCTAGAATGCTGTTACTTTGGAAAGGTGGAAGTGATCTAGGACTATTGCTATTAATCTGATTGAGGGACTAAAGGAGGATATAAATAGAAGATCAAGACTTGGATTAAGACACACACAGATTTATTCAGAGATTGAACTTTCAGAGCTGAGCAAGGAGATTGGAGAACAAGTCAAGCATCGTGAGGAGTTCAGATTATAGAGCTAGAGATTATATTGAGTTTTCTTTTGATCTTTATTCTCTGATTTGTAATTAATTATGATGACTTATTTTGGTACTCTAGTTTTTATTGCCAGTATGAACTAAATTCTTAGTTAAGGCTGCAATTGAACCAGTTATACTTATGAATTTATTATTTATTGGATTTCAATTGTTCAGTTGATGGGAGTTGTCTATCTTATTTAATGCTTATTGATTAATTGTTTGGCCGACAATTAGCGGGTTAGTTTAGATGAATTCGGGAGATGTAATTTAGGGTTAGAACTGGATAAGATAGCATGTATTCTTAATTATTTGCATGTGATGAATAATTTGATTGGTGAAGTGAATAGGGATATCTCTTTGCTGCATGTAACAATTGGAAATTGGAACTTAATGAATTTAATCCTTTAACTTTGCATAGGAATATTGTAGAGTATTAGGATTAGATAGATTTATTTGATCACTTGGAAAAGGGCTTATAAATACAATTGAATTTCTGTTAACAACTCCATTGAAGTGAATAATTGGAAGACATAGATAGATTGGTTTATGATAAATAACTGGGGATATTGTAGTCTTAATCATAATAAATCTGAATTTTAACCTTTGTGATAGTTGTTGGTGTTAGTATTTAATTTAATTAGTTTCAATCAATACTCAATTTGTGAATGTTTAATAGAATAGGCATAATTTCGATTGACAGTTGGAAATATTAGGCATAATAATCTCTGTGGGTTCGACACTCTTTCTTATCACTTTATTACTTGTTGATCGTGTATACTTGTACGTAATTGTTGATTGTGAAATCGAACAACAAGTTTTTGGTGCTGTTGCCGGGGATTATTTGTGTTATAATTTTCAATATCAGTTTAGTTAAGTCTGTTCTAATTAGGCAAACTTATTTTTCTTTTGTTTTTCTTGTTTCAGGTGTCTTTTGATTCGTTTATGCAAACGCAATCAAAACAACCGGAACTCGTGCAGTGTGATGATAATCTTGAGAACAAGCTTCGTCAGTTAAGAAAATTCTGTCAGGAGACACTTGAGAAAGAGAAAATGGCTAACGAAGAACATAAATCATTGAGGGAATATGCTATGCCTAAGATAGACGAGATCAAATCGAGCATCACGAGACCAGTCATCACCGCTAATTCCTTCGAAATCAAGCCGGGAACAATTCATATGCTTCAGAATGTGGTACAGTTTGGGGGTTTAGCTAACGATGATCCAAATGAACACTTGGTTAGTTTTTTGGAGATTTGTGATACCTTCAAATATCCCAATGTGACAGATGATGCAGTGCGATTACGTCTATTTCCGTTCACACTGAGAGATAACGCAAAGAGCTGGTTGCACTCACTTCCGCCAGGGTCCATCACAACGTGGGATGATCTAGCTCAGAAATTCCTAGCGAAATTCTTCCCGCCAGCTAAGTCGGCTAAGTTGAGAAACGAGATTTCTACATTTGGGCAACAACATGGAGAGTCACTATACGAGGCTTGGGAAAGGTTCAAGGAGTTATTGAGAAAATGTCCACATCATGGGCTACCCAAGTGGCTACAAGTTCAGACATTTTACAATGGACTGAATAATGACACTCGAACATGCATTGATGCAGCTGCAGGAAGAGCACTTATGGATAAAAATTTTGATGAAGCTTACACTTTATTAGAGACTATGACTACAAATAACTATCAATGGCCGACTTCCAGGATGAATCAACAAAAGGTAGCTGGAGTTTTAGAAGTAGATGCGGTCACGGCACTAACAGCTCAGATGGCAGCCATGTCTAAGAAGATTGAAGCTTTGGCAGAATCGAAAGTCCAGCAAGTAGCCTATGTGTGTGAGCTATGTGCAGGTGCGCATCCGACAGAGTATTGTGCCATTAATCCCAAATCGGTACAGTATTTGGGGAGTTATAACATACCGCAACAGCCATATCAGAATGCTTATAATCTGGGGTAGAAGAATCATCCAGGTTTCTCTTGGAGCAATAACACTCAGACTCAAAATCCAGCTCCAAGATCACAGAATCCCCCAGGTTTTCAGAACCAAGCTCCACAACATGTAGAAAGAAAACTGAGTTTAGAAGACTCGTTGGCAAGATTCATCACAGCATCTGAGAAAAGAATGAATGATCAAGATAAGCTGTTAACTCAGGTAGATTTGAATGTGAAAAGCCAGGTAGTGTCAATTAGGAACTTGGAAAATTAGCTGGGACAGTTGGCTCATGTCTTGAACAATCGACCACAAGGAGCACTTCCAAGCAATACAGAGATTAACCCAAGAACGGATGGAAAAGAATATTGCAAGGCTGTCACTTTAAGGAGTGGAAAAGAGCTGCCTGATACGGTTAAAGGAAATGCTAAACCAGAAATAGTTGTGGAGAATGAAGATAAGGAAGCCCCGGTGAAAAGTAAGGTGAACGAAGCAGAAAAGGTGAAGGATACAAGTTTGGAGGCAAAGTCAAAGGAACTTAAGTTAGATAGTGTAGTGCCTCCCGTACCATTCCCTCAAAGATTGCATAAAGCCAAGCTAGAAATTTTCCAGATTTTTGGATGTTTTCAAGAAACTACACATTAATATACCGTTTGCAGAAGCCCTGGAACAGATGCCCAGTTATGCAAAATTCATGAAGGAGGTTTTGTCAAAGAAGAAAAAATTGGGTGATTTCGATATGGTGGCATTTACCGAGGAATGCAGTGCAATTTTGCAGAACAAATTGCCACCCAAATTAAAGGATCCAGGAAGCTTCAATATTCCATGTGTAATTGGTAACCAGTTCTCTGGAAGGGTATTGTGTGACTTAGGAGCTAGCATCAATTTAATACCGTTATCAGTTTACACTCAGCTTGGGTTAAAGGCACCAAAACCGACAAACATCAGCTTGCAGTTGGCAAACAGGTCAGTAACATATCCGAGGGGTATTGTGGAAGATATCTTGGTTAAGGTTGATAAATTCATCTTCCCGGCTGACTTCGTCATTTTGGATTACGAAGAGGATAAAGAAATCCCATCATATTAGGTCGTCCATTCTTAGCAACAGGGAGAACGTTGATAGATGTACAAAAAGGTGAATTGACAATGAGAGTTCAAGATCAGGAAGTCACCTTCAATGTGTTTAAATCGATGAAATTCCCTAAGGAAGGCGAGGAATTCTTACGGATAGACCTGCTGGATGAAATCGTGCATGAGCAAACTAGTGCAAGTTATTGTGAAGATCCATTAGAAGCTGCCCTAGTTGGGATAGACACTTTTGATGATTGTGATGAGTGGGATTATGCTAAGGTTTTAGACTCATTACCTATTCCTCGAAAATTTAGCAGGCAATTTGATGTACTTGATCGGCCAAACGAAGGAGAAACGAGGTCCAAACCGTCGGTGGAAGAGCCACCTATGCTTGAGCTTAAACCTCTTCCATCACATTTATGGTATGCTTATTTGGGTGACTCGGATACACTACCAGTAATAGTTTCTGTGCATTGGAATGAATTTCAAGAAGAAAAACTATTAAGGGTTTTGCGTGAATATAAAACAGCAATTGGGTGGACAATAGCAGACATCAAGGGAATCAGTCCGTCATTTTGCATGCATAAAATTCTGCTTGAAGAAGGAGCAAAACCGGTGATTGAGCAACAAAGAAGATTGAATCCAATCATGAAGGACGTAGTGAAGAAGGAAATCATCAAGTGGTTAGATGCCGGTATTATCTATCCGATTTCAAACAGTTCGTGGGTAAGTCCTGTACAATGTGTGCCCAAAAAGGGGGGAATGATAGTGATTGAGAACGAGAATAATAAACTCATTCCTACAAGGACAGTTACAGGGTGGCGAGTGTGTATGGATTATCACAAGTTGAACAAGGCTACTCGCAAGGATCACTTCCCACTGCCATTTATTGACCAGATTGTGGATAGGCTGTCCGGTCATCAGTTCTATTGCCTTCTTGATGGTTATTCAGGATATAACCAGATAGTCATAGCTCCGGAGGACCAGGAGAAAACGACTTTCACATGCCCTTATGGAACGTTCGCATCCGGAGAATGTCTTTCGGGTTATGTAATGCACCAGATACATTCCAGCGATGCATGATGGTTATCTTCTCGGATATGGTTAAGCAGAATTTGGAGGTATTTATGGATGACTTTTCTGTATTCGGTGACAGTTTTGATTTGTGCCTTAGCAATCTTATCTTAGTGCTGAAGTGTTGTGTGGAGATAAATCTAGTTCTTAACTGGGAAAAATGCCACTTTATGGTGCAAGAAGGTATTATTCTGGGGCATAAAGTGTCCGAAGCAGGTTTAGAGGTGGATAGAGCAAAGATCGAAACTATTGAAAAGTTACCTCCACCGACATCTGTGAAAGGTGTTAGAAGTTTTCTCAGACATGCAGGATTTTACCGCCGTTTCATCAAGGATTTTTCAAAAATTTCAAAACCATTGTGTTCCCTCCTTGAGAAAGATGTTCCCTTTAAGATGGATCGAGCTTGCATCGAAGCCTTTGAAGTGCTAAAAAAGAAGTTAATCACAACCCCAATCATAGTTACTCCTGATTGGACTTTACCTTTTGAATTGATGTGTGACGCAAGTGATTATGCAGTGGGAGCTGTGTTAGGTCAGCGAAGGGACAAGATTTTTCGCACCATCTACTACTCAAGTAAGACACTTACCGAGGCTCAATTGAATTACACTACTACGGAGAAAGAGTTGCTTGCAGTAGTATTTGCCTTTGACAAGTTTCGAGCATATCTGATTGGAACCAAGGTGATAGTTTACACTGATCATTCAACTATCAAGTACTTGATTGCAAAGAAGGATGCCAAACCTAGGTTGATTCGATGGGTCCTCTTGTTGCAAGAATTTGACTTGGAGATTCGAGATAGGAAAGGTACAGAGAATCAAGTGGCTGATCATCTTTCAAGGTTAGAAAATGCTGACATGCAAAAAAAGAATGATGTGGTAATCAATGAGTCGTTTCCCGATGAGCAGTTGTTTGGTATCAACACCGAAGTCCCTTAGTATGCTGATTATGTGAACTTCCTAGTCAGTAATGTTCTTCCGCAAGATTTCACTTTTCAGCAAAGAAAGAAATTTCTCCATGATGTCAAACAGTACTTCTGGGATGAGCCATTCCTCTTCAAAACTTGCGCGGATCAAATGATTCGACGTTGTGTGCCACAGGAAGAAATGGAGAGTATTTTGACTCATTGTCATTCGTCAGATTATGGAGGCCATTACGGAGGAGAAAGAACTGCAGCAAAGGTGCTACAGTCGGGATTTTTCTGGCCTTCGTTGTTCAAGGATGCCCAAATTTTTGTGCTTAAGTGCGATAGATGTCAAAGGGTTGGAAATATTTCGAAGCGGCACGAAATGCCCCTCAACATTATTCTTGAAGTTGAACTATTTGATATGTGGGGTATTGACTTTATGGGGCCGTTCCCGTCGTCATTCAATAATCAATACATACTTTTGGCTATGGATTATGTGTCAAAATGGGTCGAAGCACTTGCATTACCCACCAATGATGCCAAAGTGGTTCTATGGTTCCTGCATAAGAATATTTTTACTAGATTCGGTACACCCAGAGCCATAATTAGTGACGAAGGTACTCATTTTTGTAACAAGCAATTCACTAAGTTGTTAGCTAAGTACGGAGTCAAACACAGGATTGCTACGGCTTATCATCCCCAAACGAATGGCCAAGCGGAGGTTTCGAATCGGGAAATTAAGCAAATTTTGGAGAAAGTGGTAAACCCATCTCATAAGGATTGGGCGATGAAATTAGACGATGCGTTATGGGCATATCGCACAGCTTATAAGAATCCAATTGGAATGTCGCCGTATCGAATAGTCAATGGAAAAGCCTGTCATTTACCGGTCGAACTTGAGCACAAGGCCTATTGGGCGATTCAGATGTTGAACCTTGATCTTCTAGCCGCTGGGGAGAAAAGGTTGCTCCAATTGAACGAGATGGAGGAGTTTCGTCATCATGCCTATGAGAATGCCTGTACAAAGAGAAAGTCAAAAGGTGGCATGACAAATGGATATTGGATCGGAAGTTCGAGCCGGGACAAGATGTGCTATTATTTAACTCCAAACTGCGTTTATTTCCTGGAAAACTGAAGTCTAGATGGTCAGGCCCTTTCATTATCACTGCTGTAAGTTCTCACGGGGCAATTGAAGTCGAAGAACCGGATTCAAAGCGCACATTCAAAGTCAACGGTCAGTGACTAAAATATTATTGGGGAGGCGATGTGGATCGACAAGTATCAGTGATTCACCTCTCTGCTCCCGATCAAGCTGAAGCCTAATACCGCTGAGAAAGTCGGGCTGACGACTATAAATCAAGCGCTTGATGGGAGGCAACCCAATCATGATATTTTATTGTTTTCATAGATTTAGTATAGTCATTAGTTTGTTTTTATTAATATAAGTAGTTTAAGTTGTTTTTGTTTGAATTATTCTTCAATCTTCCGTGATTGGGTCTCATTTATGCTGTTATTCACTGGAACAGGGATGAAGTCCATGGGAATGCTTTAGAAGGAGGAAACATGTTCATTGGGATGGTACAAGAGAAAACAAGAGGATTCAGCAGGAAAAGCGAAAATTTTTTAAGTCTGAGGATTCTCGCCCAGGCGAGAAAATTGTACTGAGGTTTCTCGCCCCGGTGAGAACCTCTCTGTTAAACCGTGCCCCAGCCTGGATTTTTCTCGCCCCAGCCCCAACTTCTCTGTCCATTCTCGCCCCGACGAGGTTCACAAGCCTATCTTTCTCGCCCCGGCGAGAATCGCGGTTTCAGTTTTTAAATTCCGATTCTAATTTGAGTTTTACAATTCCCACTTCCATGCAACTCTCCAAAACACTATTTCTACCTCTCTAATACTGACCCAACCCAAATCCATCCAATTTCTCTTCTAATTTCCTTCCAATTTCTTTTCATATTTGGATTCCTACACAAACCCTAAATCATTCTACTTTACAAACAAACCCCAGCCTCTTTCTAATCCATCTCTCATTCAATAGAAGGAATACTCTGTGGTTTTCAAGATTTCTATTTGCTTTATCGTTGCATGCAAGTATTCTAGGGTTTGCTCCTCAGGTCTATTCCATTGGACTGTGCTTCTATCACTTCGGAGTTAGAAAAGTTAGAGTTTGGGGGGAGTTGTTATTGCGTAGCAGATTGTAGTGTTTGGGTTGTTTGTCAAGAGATTACTCATGGCTCCAAAGAGGCATCGTGGTGAGGGATCATCGTCTACTCCATCTAGGCACTTTGATCGAAGAAAGTTTGTCAGTGCAGAGGCGGCTATTCGGTATGAATCATATACATCGGGTAAAGCTCTAACTCTCGAGCGCGGTCTCACGCCTGAATGAGGTGGTTGATGGTGAGATGATGCATCAGATAGTAGAGAGGGGATATGAGACATTCACTGCCCATCCGGAGCCTGCATGTATAGCTATAGTCAAAGAATTTTATGCTAATGTAGAGGACGCGGCTCCATGTGAGGTTACAATACGGGGAAAGACAGTGTCATTCAGTGCCCAAAAGATCAATGAGTATTACAACTTGAGGCCTGATACACGTTGCTGATACACTTGATTCCTTGAGGAGGGGCCCAATTTGGAGAAGGTGGTTACTGACTTGTGTAAACCGGGGACGATTTAGATATCCAGAGGGCCACGTGCAGCAGTTTCGTTCCATATCAAGGACTTGAGTCGTTATGGGAAGGTTTGGTATGCTTTCCTCTCTGCGAAACCTATGCCGTCGCAACATGTGAGTGATGTACCCAAGGAGAAAGCTTTATTATTATATGCTATTGTGACGGGGATTGAGATCAATGTAGGTCAGCTGATTGAGGCGTCGATTCGTCGCACTTTACGGACTTTGCATAGTCAGGGTGGTTTACCACACCCTTCGTTGATATGTGGATTGTGTCTTCGTGCGGGAGTTCGTTGGGGAGCTGAGGAGGCTTTGCAGCAGCCCTTACTACTTTTGGATCACCGTTTGATTACACGCTATAAGGAATGGGAAGGCGGTGAGTCCCATCCTCGTGGTATGGGTTACATAGTTCATTCTCCTCCTGCTGAAGAAGCACATGAGTCTGATGATGATGAGGGAGCGGGTCCTTCGGAGGGTCCTTCCACTTCTACATGCACAGGAAAATCCAAATTCAGCCTTCAATTTCGAGAGTTGCAGCGTCTTATTGATTCCCATCATAAGACCATTTTGAGGCAGAACCAGCGGTTGGCAGATAGACAGGAGCATATGTTCGCTTATCAGCAATGTTGTACACAAGCAATATCAAACATGTATTCTAATATGCAACCGTTGATGGATTATGTTCACTTTCCCGAGGCCCAGCCATTGCTAGTTTTTCCACCACCTTCCCCAGCTGACGATGATGAGTTCGAGCCTACTGCTTGAACTGTTAGGGGAGTCCTCTGTTCTTAACTTTCTTTATTTTTTTTTACACAATGAGGACATTATTTCGTTTGAGTTTGGGGGAGGGGGGTGTAATTGCATATTTGCATGTTTAGTTGCATAGCATCTTTAGTTTTAGTTGCATGAGTTTTAGTTTAGCCTAGTTTTTACTCGTTGATTATTACTTAAAAAAAAACCCAAAAATCCAAAAATTTAGTAGCATAGGATCATATGATATTGCATTTAGAGGTATTCAAGCAATGCATTAATGGAAGTCATTTAGAGATGGCTAATGATGAAATTTGATTAGTTCTACTATAGTTTAATGGGATGGATACTTATTGCTAAATCTGGAGTTTAACTATTTTAGTTGTGGTTATTTGAGACCCTTGGTTTTTACTTGTTCACAAATATGTATCGAAGTAATTGGGAGTTGATTCTTCTTTAGTGTATTACGTGCTCATATGTAGATATAGACTGTTATCACTTGTTGGATCTAAAAATAACCCGAAAAATGAATTTTTTTTGAATAAATACTGCTTCGATGTATGTCTAAGTGCAAGAAAATGAGGAATTAATGAATATAGACAGATAAGAGCTGGTCTTGACTAAGTTTGTCTTTGTGGCCGGTGTCATTTGAATGAGTATACCCTTAGGAGATGTCTTTACACTCAGCGCCCTAAAATCGTCTGGTTTGGGAGTCGTTGGTTGAAAGTTCGCTACACGGGTGACATTGAATAGCCTAATAAAGATGAACATTGCACTAGTCGAGATATATGACGAGATGGAGCGTAAAACGCACTCGTTTAAAAAAAAGAGAGAAAAACTGAGAAGACAAGTGAATAGCAAGTTGAGCTTAAAAGCAAAATCTGTGAAATTTATCTCTTTTTTAGTATTGTGATACTTAAAGTTGAATTCATATCCTAATTGGTTTGATACATGTTATATACTTGTGGAAGGGTTGAGAGTGATTCATAGCTGCTAATGGTTGGCTTTTGGATTGTGTGAGGTTGAAATTTTGTTGAATTGGTAGTTACTGATTTCTGAGGCCGGATTTTTATGATGTCTATTGATTAATTGCTTAAGTATGGTGAGGCATGCATTTGCATTCATGTAGTAGCTAGTTTAGTTGTGGTTTTGCTTTGTTTTGTGTTTTGCTTGAGGACAAGCAAAGTTTTGAGTTTGGGGGTATTTGATGAGTAGGTTGTAACCTACGAGTTGATATATTTATTAGCTTACTCTTTACTTGTTTTTAAGTGTTTTTGGTAGCTTTTTATTTGTTTGTATTGCTTTTGTAGGTCATGGTTGGCTGCGGGTTCAAAAGAAGCAAAAATGGCTGGGTGCAGGGCATTCTCGCCGAGGTGAGAACTTATGCCTTGTACTTCTCGCCGGGGCGAGGAAGCGGCAGAAAGGAATCCTGATTTTGCTGAAATGCTGTTACTTTGGAAAGGTGGAAGTGATCTAGGACTCTTGATATTAATCTGATTGGGGGACTAAAGGAGGATATACATAGAAGATCAAGACTTGGATTAAGACACACACAGATTTATTCAGAGATTGAACTTTCAGAGCTGAGCAAGGAGATTGGAGAACAAGTCAAGCATCGTGAGGAGTTCAGATTGGAGAGCTAGAGATTATATTGAGTTTTCTTTTGATCTTTATTCTCTGATTTGTAATTAATTATGATGATTTATTTTGGTATTCTAGTTTTTATTGCCAGTATAAACTAAATTCTTAGTTAAGGCTGCAATTGAACCAGTTATACTTATGAATTGATTATTTATTGGATTTCAATTGTTCAGTTGATGGGAGTTGTCTATCTTATTTAATTCCTATTGATTAATTGTTTGGCCGACAATTAGTGGGTTACTTTAAATGAATTCGGGAGATGTAATTTAGGGTTAGAACTGGATAAGATAACATGTATTCTTAATTATTTGCATGTGATGAATAATTAGATTGGTGAAGTGAATAGGGATATCTCTTTGCTGCATGTAACAATTATAAATTGGAACTTAATGAAATTAATCCTTTAACTTTGCATAGGAATATTGTAGAGTATTGGGATTAGATAAATTTATTTGATCACTTGGAAAAGGGCTTATAAATACAATTGAATTTCTGTTAACAACTCCATTAAAGTGAATAATTGGAAGACATAGATAGATTAGTTTATGATAAATAACTGGGGATATTGTAGTCTTAATCATAATAAATCTAAATTTCAACCTTTGTGATAGTTGTTGGTGTTAGTATTTAATTTAATTAGTTTCAATCAATACTCAATTTGCGAATGTTTAATAGAATAGGCATAATTTTGATTGACAGTTGGAAATATTAGGCATAATAATCTCTGTGGGTTCGACACTCTTTCTTATCACTTTATTACTTGTTGATCGTGTATACTTGCACGTAATTGTTGATTGTGAAATCGGACAACAGATATCAATGTTAATAATGGAGGCTTAATACCTCCTTGAACGCCCTGTCCCCAAATGGTAATAGAATTCCTCATTATGGTGGATACCATAATGGGATAGAAGTGAATCTCCTTAAAGAAAGGAAGTCGAATATAATCCAGACTCTTTCCTTAGGAACTAGAATTTAAATACAGTTAGGATTATAGATCCCTTAATTGGCAAACAACCAAAACAGAATATACCCTCACGTGGGGAAAATCCCTCCACGTGGGAACCAGCCCATCGAATCATCTGGGCCTAACAAATCATCATGGTAGCCCCATAAATCATGCCCCAACATTGCCCCCCAATCTCTTGTTATAACCGACTTATAACAAGAGAGTATTCAAAAATTAATAAGTCCAGACCAATTGCCTTGGAACCAAACAATCCCTTCTTGTTACACACGCCAATCATTCGACCCCACCACCATTATCAGCCGTAACTCGAGAAACGTGCGAACCAAAGAGTCACATCAAAACCCCTTTCCCCCCCAAAACAAATCGCCACTTCGATCAAAATACTTTTCTCTTTTCCTTCCTCCCACTTAAAATTATCTCCTCCAGTTCACTCCCCTGCAACTATTTACTCTGGCTACTTTCGACCCTTTCCTTCTACAAAGTTTTCACAGATCTTTCCAACTCCTTGTCCAACGATGGCTACCACAAATGTTCCAACCTCCACCGTTCCCACTGCCTTTGATCCAGCCGTCGACACCACCGAAAGCTACCCCCTCATCACGGCTCCAATTTCCATTGCTACCCCCACTGTTTCCACCATCCCTGCCAATACCGCCATCGCCTTCTTAGCCCCTCAACCCTCTTTTCCATCCAAAGATGAGCATGAAATTCAAAAAATGTAAAAAGAATATTCTGCCGAAGAAACCTATACCCATATCAACACCCCTTCCACCATCGATGACCAAAACATATCCGAAATACGCGAACAGTATCGCATCCCTGTAACTTATGAACTTTATGCCCCCCACCCCGATGATAAGATGTACTGTTACCCCGATATGTGGACTTTCGTCTCTCTCTCCGCCCTTAAATATGGAGTCAGATTCCCCCTCCATGCCTTCATTGTCACCCTCCTAGGTTTCATTGGAGTTGGCTTCGAACAACTGGTGCCGAACTCCTATATCCACCTCATAACCTTCATCGCCTTCTGTCACGAATGTGGTGTCCCTCCCACCATTAACTTCTTCTTCACCCTGTTCTCAATGAGCTGATCCAGAGAATCAGGGTTCTGCCAAATAAACAAACAATAGAGCAAACAAATAAAAAAGCTAGCCTTAATGAAAATCCCTTCGAGCAACAAAGGGTGACATTCACTATCGTTCTACATACTAGGGCCAGAACCAGACTGGGTGATACTTACCTAATCCCAGACTGGGTCGAAGCATCCAGAACCAACATTGTCTTCGACAAGCTCCCCCGAAGCCGACTCAAGGAGCTGAAGACGCTTATTGACAAGCTTCCCAAGAAGGAATGGGACATCAACTTCCTCAACGACCAATCCTGATTTTATAACCACAAATGTAAGTCCTAAATTCCCCCTTTTCCTTTCCACATATAACAACACAATCTTTTATCTTGACCCAGTTCTCTACTTCTTGCAGTGTCTCTTATCAAACTGGTACCGACTACAGACGTCGGCCAAACTCCTACCCCAAAGAAATACAAGTTAACACTGACGAGGTAACCCCCCAAACCAACTAACTAACTGAAGATCCCCTTTTAATAAATCCCCTTTCAATTGTTCTGATGTCACAACCTACTTCCTCCTCCATCATCCCTACTCCTTGTTTCATCGAAAAAAGCCCATTTGATATATCTATTTCCGAAAGGAACACACTCTTTAGGATGAAAAGGAGACGCTTGGTGAAGGCATCCTCCTTAAACCCCCCATCCGAGCCATCACAAAACATTCCTCCTAATCCTCCTATATCCCACCCCGAAGAAATTTCTACCTCTGAATCCATCCAATCATCCATCACCAACCCGACCCCAACCACCATACCAACCGAACCCAATCCTCCCAAAAAAAGAAAAGAACTCAAAGACCCCTCATATGAACCCCCAGCCAAAAAGCCTTATACCAAAACTTCTCCTGAACACCAACTAGCTTCTTCTAGCCAAATTCGAGAGGCTCGCACCTCAATGACGGTATGGCCCGAATACCCCAAAGACTTCCCCCACGAACTCTTCGAACATTTCGCCCTTCCTAGGGACAAAAAAAGATTCGAGGATTTGAGCCTCAAATAGCTCATATATGCCAACTCCATGCATCAAGCTTGGGTAAATATCTCTAACTTAACCACATCTCTGAATCCACTTATTACATCCTCTATCTAACTCCTATCCTTCTCACTTGCAGTTGGCTGCAGTAACTGCCCGAATCATATATCGACTTTTGTAGATATCAACAAGGGAAAAAAAACTGGAGGCCAAAGTTGAGCGTCTTGAATTCAAGGTGCAGGCTGCAATATCTAGCCTCGAGAAAGAAAAAAGCTTACACACCAACACTACCTTCCATTGCCATGGGAGTTGCAGGCTAAACTTTCATCAGTCAAACAGAAAGCTTCCGAAGGTGAAGAACGCTGAAGAATACTCCTGAACAACCACAAAGAAATGAAAGGGGAAAATGAACAACTGAAGAAAGGAAACTTGGCCATGTGTCAGCAATTCAAAACCTCGCTCGATAAGATCGGGGGGATGGTAAGAGCCTTCAACGTTCTGGGTCCACCGCTATCCGAAGAAGTCAAATAGCAACTGATCCTAGATTATAGAAAATCCCCCGAGCTAGCTACAGAAGTAATGAAACAGTTTGGGGATGGTTATTAAAGCGCCAAAGATCAGGATAAAGAGAAATTAAAGGCATATAGACTAGACCTAAGTTTCCTAGATTCTTCAGACGATGAAAGCGAAGCCGAGGTCGACCCTTTTCCTCAACAGTGATCCTCTATAAATTGTGATCACCTTTTTTTTTATATGTAATGAACCTCCAATTTACATACAATCAAAATTTAATGGAAACACCTTTTGCAAAAATGAACTGTCTACTTTTATTGATGAATTAAAGATTATAAGATTGAATGACAAAGAATAAATAACTAATTAGTAATATCTGCGCAACCGATCAGCAAGCTAAGTACTTTTTAACTCTGACCCATCCATTGCTCGAAGTCGGTAAGTTCCTAGCTTTGGCATCTTTATAACTTCGTATGGACCCTCCCAATTAGGCATACATTTTCCCGTGTTCTGGGGGGGGGGGGGTAGACGCCTGTGCTTCCCGAAGCACCAAGTCACCGACCTCAAACCTCCTCAATTTAACCCCTTGATTGTAATGCCTAGCAGTTCTCTGGTGGATAGCCAATCTTACCAATGCTGCCACCCGAACCTCCTCCAACAGATCCAAATTAAGTCGAAGCCCTTCATCATTGTATAGCTCTTTAAATTGACTGACTCGAAGAGAAGGAGATCCAATCTCGACTAGAACAAGGGCATCAGTCCCATATGCTAACCTGAACGGAGAGTCCCCAGTCGTCGTCCTCGGAGTCGTTTGATAAGCCCATAGAACATTGAGTAATTCCTCGGGCCACCGACCCTTGGCTTCATCCAATCCTCTTTTGATTCCATTGAGTAGGGTCCGGTTCGTCATTTTTACTTGCCCATTCGACTGAGGATGCGCAACCAAAGTCCTTTGATGCTGAATATTCAAATCCGTCAGAAACTCCTCAAATTTGGCACCCACAAACTATCGACCATTATCTGACATCAACGCCATAGGGATGGCAAATCGAAATACCACAAAATCCTTAAAGAGCTTTAAACATTCTTGCTCTGTGATAGTCCGAAAAGGTTTGGCCTCTACGCACTTTGTCATGTAATCAATTACCATAATCACGAAACTCACCTGCCCCTTAGCTTTCGGTAACGGACCTAAAATATCAATTCCCCAAACAACGAATGGGATCAAAGATAAAATCGAAGACATCTCCTCAGGGGGCCGATGCGGGATAGGACTATTGAGTTGGCATTTCAGACATTTCGTCACATAATCCTTTGATTCCTAGAATAATGTCGACCAATAATAACCCTGCCTTAATACCTTACAAGTTAACGCACTCGCTCCCATGTGAACCCCACATATCCCTTCGTGCACCTCCTGAAGGATGTAGTTGGCTTCAGAAAACATTAAACATTTAAGGAATGGGGAAGAAAAGGCTCGCCGATATAAATCCCCATCAATCAGGATGAAATACGAACTCTTGTGCTTTATCTTCTTCGCCAATAAACGATTCGAAGGAAGAATACCATCACTGAGATACGTTATATATAGCATGTAACGACCGTGAATTTTGGATAGCCTTGTAATTCGACCTTATGAATATTGATACATATTATTTAAATAAATTTTATGAGTAATGTTTTTTTTATGTGATTAAATAAATATGTCTATGTATTATATGTATATATATATATATATATATTTATTTTTTATATAATGAGATGTATATTTATAGTTGGTTTAAACTAGTTTAATTGTTTGAACTTACTATAGAAGCTAACGCTTCAAATTAAGTGGTTAAAACTTGAATTTGAGTTCAGATTAGAATTTAGAGAAACGGACTACGGATTTAAATCTAGAACGTCCAAATTAGTCAGAATAGACCCTAAACACATTTTGTGTCGGGGTTGACTTTTTGGTCAAAAGTCAACCGATTGACTTTTTCGGTAAAAAGTCAAACACGAATTTCAGAGATGAATTTGACAAAACGGATATTCCCATGAGAATGAGAACGCTGATTTTAGTAGGAATCGACTGTCTTCACGAAAAAAAGTTGAATTTCGAATGTAAAAATGGTAAAATGGGCCATTAAATGGATAAATGGGTATTAAATGGGAATAATCAGCCAAGGTAAGCCCCATGAGACAGCTGATATGGTTTTGATTGGTGGAGCAAATCAGCAAATAAGCAAAGGAAGAAGGAGACCAACGGATGGAATGAAGAGAAAAGGAAAAATAAACTCAAAATCTCTTCCAATTATCTAACCCTTCCATCTTCTTCTTGACTCCATTCAACTAATAATTTGGGAGGTAAAAGGTTGAGAAAGGAAGCAAGCTCAGTCCATTTTCTAGGAGAGAAAGGAAGCAAACTCAGTCCATTTGCTAGGAGAGAAAAGAAGAAATCTGCAGAACACAAAGAAGAAGAAGAAGAAGTTCTAGAGAGGGAGAGAGAGGTGGTGCACGAGTGAAGAAGAGAAGGAAGCCAAAGCAAAGAACAAGAGCTCAAGCAAGCCCTAGCTAATCTTTTTAATCATCTAGGAAGGATTTACAGAGGTAAACAATCAATCAAATCCATTCTATTCGATTTCTTGTTAAGGTTTTTAAGTTTTTGTGGTTTTTGAGCTCTTGAGCTTGTAATTCGATTTTTGGCGATTCTTGTTGTTTTTTTTTGTTTTGGATGTTTGTAAATATTGTTAAAAGGTTATGTAAGTCATTAATAACATCAAAGTGGAACCAAAAATATGAGAATAATCCGTACCTATGCTTAAAGGATGAAGAACATGATGAACGATGGACTTTAGACATGAACATGGACTGTTGGATGATTTGGAGGACTTTGTAACTATGATTTCATGTGTGTTTAATTTATTTGTTGTTATGATATTATAGTTCCATGGGTTACCAAGTTAATCCAACTGGAATCGAGAAACAAAGTGTAAAAATGAAGATTTGGCGATGATTTTAGTGAAGAACAGTTAGAACATTCAAAATATAGCATGAGTTGATACGTTTCCCTAAGATTTGGCCATGTTAATGTTAATGGATATCTCTGAATTTTTGATATGTTGTAGCTCTATGTCTTAGGAGTCCATAGAGTCTGGAACGGACCAATTTGAAGGTCTAGAGAAGAAGTTATGAGGGTTAGAGTGAAGGAGGGTCAAAATCGCGATATCTGGCAAGGGCCATCAGGCCACCCGCGCCGCACGCCGTGCGCCTGGTGCTGCCCGCCCACGTGTGCACTGGCCGACTCAGCTTCGACGTCCGTTGGGAAAATGGCCATAACTTTCTCATACAGACTCAGATTTGGGCGATTCAAGATAATCTGGAAATCTTAGAGATATACGTACAACATCCATTAATTAGAATTGATATTTTCTAACTGGAGCAATTTTGAAATTGACCATTTTTAGGGCTGTTGTGCAAACGGAAAGCGTCAGTCATGCGCGTGTGCAACGTGTAATGCTTCCGACAATAAAAGACATTGTTCTAAGTTCTAAAACATGAATGTTATGAATTATAATGATACTAAGGATTAGCCAATGAGTATTAGATAAATCGAAAGGGCGTGCTAGGCGTACGCAATTACGTGTCGCTTGGGTGTTCGAATAGGCAAGTTTGGCGTACAGACATACAAGCGTCATAACGCCGTAACTAGTGGGCACAACCTTGTTTAATACTTTGTTACTTATTTGAATGGGACATTATATAGTTGTATAAATAAATATTTGGTATCCAGTATGTGACTAATTGTTATGTGAATATGTACCTAATTGTGTAGGATATTAAGGAGCGTGTGTTGTAATATTGTAGCACGCTTCAGGTAAGTTTCCTAACGCTTGTCTAACCCTTGTGTTGGGCAAGTTTCCTATCCTAACTCAATTTATTTATTGAACAAGTTTCCTATGTTATACAAATATTATATATTGTTGCAAGTTTCACGACTCAAATTGAGCTATTACTTTCAAGTTATGTTAATGGATTAATTATTATAAATTAGTCCACATCAAAGATAATTATTGATATTCGTACCTTGTACATTTGAAATTATTATCTGTTATTGGACTGTGAAACGTTTAAGTTCTTCATTCATGAACTGTTTAAGGAAAAAGTCTACGCTATTTGTTTCGGCTAGACATGTATAGGTTATTATTTTAAAAGCAATCCAAACTGGTTGTTGGTATGGATTCTTGGACTGAAAGAGCAACCTTTATCAGGGGATTTTAATGTGTCGGTTATTCGATGAAGTCAGAGTTAAATTGGACCAAGCCAAAATGTTCAGGGTCTATTGGACCACTCAACAGTAAATAATCAAGATTCATTGTTTCATTTGAACTTTGATTATATTGTCAGCTATTTCTTCAATGTCCTTAAATTGTTGAACTATGCGATTATTATTCTCATTCATTCATGATATATCTTCTCTATTCATTTTAAACTTGCTGAGCAAAGTAGTTGCTCACCATTGCTATATCATGAACCTATTGTAGTTAAGCCAGAGAGTTCCAATGCAGACAAAGGCAAAAGAAAGCTTAAGGATTAGGTATTTGTACTATCTCGTTATGTAATCGTGGAATCGTTTTGTATTATTAATATATTCCGTGATGTATTTATTTAAGGTTATATACCTTGGGACCATAATAAACCTTTTGTAATGAACAATATATGTTTATTTATTTCGCATTAGTTGATTTATGTTGTTTAGAGGTGTATGGATGTATTTTATCGTGAGCACCAGATTCGAGGTATTGGTATCTGAATTTGGGGGTGTCACAGGTTGGTATCAGAGCTGTAGATTATAAACTTTAGGAATGCGAAACCTAAGTTATAACCTTAGTATTAAACTCATATTGAGTACGCTAGGTGATGGATCGCGAAGATTCATTTGGTGATTTATTCTGGAGGTGGTTTGAGGAAATTCATCGAGTCGAGTTGTGCATAATAAAATATCAGTTCATTTTATCAATGAATATATTTTATTATGACACTGACATCTTACTGTCTGTTTGTTCCTGTCTGTGGTTGTAGGATATCTGAGATAGGAGAGTCCAGTCATGCTGGAGAGGTAGAGTTCACAGACATTCATGTGGACGCAGAGCATTTAGTGGAGGTGCAGCCGAGTGAGCCAGTGATGATGGACATTAGGGATAAGTCTGAGGCCGAGTATGGTTCTGAGGAGGAGCCAGTTACTGGAGGAGTGTTGAGGTGGTTAAGTGATGAGACCGAGAACGAGGATCCTGTGGAGGACCCAATGACGGAGGATGATGAGGATGTAATAATATGCAGGGACTAAGCAGAAGTAGAAAGCTGAACAAAGATGAAGTCGTCATACGAGTGGGAAATTGAGTAAAGGTTGCTGCATTAGCTGTAGGGACTTATTGTTTAGCACTGCCTTCGGGCAAGTTCATTAGTTTAAATAATTGTTATTACGTTCCAACACTCATTAGAAACATTATTTCAATTTTTGTATTGGATATGGATGGTTTTGATATTATAATAAAAAATAACATTTGTTCTATTTATAATAAAAATGTTTTATATGGTGTTGGCAATATACTAAATGGACTTTACATACTTGAGTTGCATGAAAATATACTTCAAATTGAACAAACTAAGAAAAGAAAAAGAGATGATGTTAATTATACCTTTATGTGGCACTGTAGACTCGGTCATATCATTGAAACAAGATTATCCAAGTTGTATAAAGATGGGCTTTTAGAGCTATCTGATTACGAATCATATCCAACTTGTGAATCTTGTCTCATGGGTAAAATGACTAAATCTCCTTTTAGAGGAAAAGGAGAAAGAGTTACAGAGTTGTTAGTGTTGGTACACAAAGACGTATGTGGACCTATGACAATGAATTCATGAGGAGGGTATTCTTATTTTATTACTTTCACTAATGATCATTCTAGATTTGGATATGTGTATTAAATGAAATACAAATATGAATCGTTTGAAAAGTTCAAAGAATTCAAAAGTGAAATAGAGAAACAAACTGGTAAGAGTATTAAGATTCTTCGATCGGATCGAGGAGGCGAATACTTGACCAATGAGTTTCTTAATTGTCTCAAAGAAAAAGGTATAATCTCACAATGGACTCCACCAGGGACACCACAGTTGAATGATGTATCTGAAAGGAGAAATCGAACATTGTTGGATATGATTCGTTCCATGATGAGTTATACCGACCTTCCAGTATCCTTCTAGGGTTATGCTCTAGAAACGGCTGCATACCTACTTAACAAGGTACCTACCAAATCCGTCCCAAAGACCCCATATGAGATATGGACAGGGAGGAAACCTACTCTTAAGCATGTTAAGACTTGGGGTTGTCCAGCTTATGTCAAAAGGTTTGAGCATGATAAGCTGAAGACTAGATCCGACAAGTGTAGATTTGTGGGATATCCTAAAGAAAGTTTAGGATATTATTTCTATCATCCTACTGATGAAAAGGTGCTTGTTGCGAAACACGCGACCTTCTTGGAAAAGGAGTTTATCCTTGAAGGGGTCAATGGGAGTAAGATATATCTTGAAAAAGTTCAAGAACCATAAAATACTACGAATCAAAGTCAGGTACCTGACCAAGTAGAAGAACCTACTGTACCACAACCTATTCGTAAATCTGGAAGAGTACCGAAGATACCTGATAGGTATGGATTCATAATAGAGGATGATGATGAGGTACGCATCATAGATGATGAAGATCCATTGACTTACGATGAGGCTATGAGTAGTAAAGACTCAGAGAAATGGCTAGAAGTCATGAAATCCGAGATGGACTCCATGTATGAAAACCAAGTATGGACTTTGGTTTCACCACCTGAGGGCATTAAGCCTATTGGATGTTAATGGATCTTTAAGAGAAAGACTGGAGCAGATGGCAAGGTAGAGACCTATAAGTCCCGACTGGTTGAAAAAGGTTTAAAACAAAGACAAGGAGTTAACTATGATGAAACCTTCTCACCAGTAGTTATGCTCAAGTCTATTCGGATTTTGCTTGCAATTACAGCTTATTATGACTACGAGATCTGGCAAATGGACGTGAAAACGGCCTTCCTCAATGGAGAGCTTGAGGAAAATGTATATATAATACAGCCAGGGGGTTTTGTTTTAACGGTTGGAACAAACCAAGTCTGTAAGCTACAATGATCCATTTATGGATTGAAGCAAGCTTCTCGAAGATGGAACATCCGTTTTGATGAGATAATCAAAAGGTTTGATTTTATCAAAAATGAGGATGAACCTTGTGTGTACAAGAAGGTTAGTGGGAGTGCTATTTCATTCCTTGTATTATATGTTGATGATATATTACTAATAGGGAATGATGTTCCTATGCTACAGTCGATCAAATTTGGTTATCTAAACACTTCTCCATGAAGGACTTGGGTGAGGCATCCTATATTTTGGGAATAAAGACCTATAGAGATAGATCTAAAAGGATGCTTGGCTTGACCCAAGGAAAGTACATTGACTCGATGCTAAAAAGGTTTAGCATGGAAGATTCCAAGAGAGGTCTCATACCGATGAGACACGGAATACATCTCTCCAAGAAACAGGCCCCAAAGACACCTGAGGAGAGAGACCGAATGAGTAAGATTCCTTATGCTTTAGCAATAGGATCTATCATGTACGGTATGATATGTACTAGACCAGATGTCGCTCATGCACTTAGTGTAACAAGCAGATATCAGTCGAATCCAGGAGAAGAGCACTGGAAGGCAATGAAAAACATCTTAAAGTACTTGAGAAGAACTAAGGATGTATTTCTTATTTACGGTGGGTCTGAATTGAAACTAGAGGGCTATACAGACTCAATTTTTTAAACGGACCAAGATGACAGTAAATCCGTTTCAGGGTATGTGTTTACCTTAAATAGTGGCGCAGTGAGTTGGAAAAGTTCCAAGCAGCAAACAATTGCTGATTCAGTGATAGAGGCAGAGTACATTGCTGTAAGTGAAGCTACAAAGGAAGCTGTTTGGATGAAGAAGTTCATAACTGAACTTGGAATGGTTCCTAGCATTAGAGGAGTTGTACCTTTATTCCGTGATAACACTAGAGCTGTTGCGCAGGCTAAGGAACCCAGGTCTCATCAGAAATCCAAACACGTGTTACGACAGTTTCATTTGATTAGAGAGATCATTAAAAGAGGAGATGTCACCCTGGAGCGTGTGGACTCTCAAGACAACATTGCAGATCCATTTATTAAAGCTTTAACACAACAACGGTTTGATCGTCACTTAGAGAAGATGGGTATTAGATACCATGGCGATTGGCTTTAGTGCAAGTGGGAGATTGAAAGTAGTATGTACACAAGCCAATCATATTTGATATGATGTAGCATATACTTTGTAATCTTATTCATTTATTAATAAAAGAATTGATTTTCTTAAAAGACATTTTACATTATCTACATAGTGTTGTTATATTAAATGTGATAAACCCATAGTTTTGAGTAATACTTTTAGAATCATGATGGTGATCATACTAATGAGATCTAAATTCTAGATAGCTCACAAACTAAAATCGTTCCTAATCGTTGGATTACTAAAAAGGGGATTAATGAATCCGGATAGATTAGTACATACGTTGTTTGTTCTTAAGAAGAGGATGATTGATCTCATAATCATTTATGTGGAGACACTAAAGAAAGTATGTAGGTGCTTATTGGAGAATAAGTTCAGTGAACGTGACTCGCTAAGGAATACTTAATGGAGTTTTACTCGCCTGTCAATAGGAATTCCTATAGTGATAGTAGTACAAGTGATCCTTGGACTTGAGATCATCATAGTATCTTGTGTATGATGAGTTATACTTTGACATGTCCCTTAAGACCTTTGGGGTATATCGAAGGGTATGATTGGGTAAAATAAGTTGTGCATGGACATAGGTGAATGATCAACAAAGAATCTACCACATCTAGTAAAAGATGTGAATGTCCTATGTGATTCGATAAATGACAACTCAGTAGTCCTTGGCCAAGGCAGAATGAAATTAGAAAGGAGTTTCTAATTTGCATTATTTAGAGTTGTGCATTTGGGAATCAAAATACATATAATTAAATAGAATAAGACTTGACAGTAAATTGTTAGGTTTCTATATAACGCGAACATGCAATCAAATTACATAAATAGTGCGGAAGCGCGATAAAACGGATTTTAAATTTTTTCATACAAACCATCACCATGATCATCTATGTGCTCAATTATCAATTAAACGAAAGAGATAAAGTATGAGAATCATACCCTTGTAGAATCATGCTTCCACATGTACGAGTTCACCTCCAAATCCTTCGCGTTCTCCTTGAATTCCACCGATTAAATTCCTTCCTTTGATCAACATTAGCCACCCAAGTGTTTGGCCTCTAGAGGTGATCCACCAAGGAATAATAGTTGTTCAAGAAGATGGGTGTTGGCAAAACCCTAGTTTCTATCTCTATAGAAATTACAAGTACTCTCTCTCTCCAATTCATATGGAAGAGTGTGTAACTGTCTAACAGTCTAACTGTCTAACCCTAAATCATAATAAAACTCCTCTTATTTATAGATATAGGGAACCCTCCTAAACTATTTAGGATTAGAGTTTTATTTTAATTAAACTCTTTTAATTAATTATGCTCCTAATCCAATTAGGAATTCATGAGAGAGTACTTCTATTAATTAATTCCCAATCCCTATTAGGAATTAAATAATAGTAGTTGTACTAATAATAATAATAATAATAATAATAATAATAATAATAATAATAAGACTCCTCTTATTAATTTATATTTAATATTTCCAAAATATTAAATAATAAATATTAACCTATTTAATTTATTTTATCGCCATAGATTAAATTAAATGCACTTAACTTATTATTATAATTATGTCATTTACTTCTTAAATAAATATTTTTCGTTTGCGGTGTGACCATTTAGGTTCTCCATATTAAACCGGTTGTGAATAAATCAATTAGAACAATTCTAATCTTATTTAAATAAATAAATTAAACTATTTAATTCATTTAAATAAATAATATTTATTCTACAATAAGGGTAAGCCCCTTTGCGATCAACGACTTTCCAGATAATATAGATTTCAACATTAATCACAAAAGAACCTTTTAGTGAATAGTTACCGTACAATTCAATCCTTCTACCATACAATGTCCCAATTAAATATAAGACATGGAATTACTGTCAAGTCTTATTTTATTTAATTATATGTATTTCGATTCTTCAATGAACAACACTGATAATGCAAATTAGAAACTCCTTTTTAATTTCATTCTACTTTGGCCAAAGACTTCTGAGTCGTCATTTATCGAATCACATAGGACATTCTCTCCTTTTACTAGAAGTGGTAGATTCTTTGTTGACCATTCACCTATCTCCATGTATAACTTATTATACCCAATCATACCCTTTGATATACCCTAAAGGTCTTAAGGGACATGTCAAAGTATAACTCATCATACACAAGATACTATGATGATCTCAAGTCCAAGGATCACGTGTACTACTATCACTAGAGCAATTCCTATTGACAGGCGAGTAAAACTCCATTAGATATTCCTTAGCGAGCCACGTCCAATGAACTTATTCTCTAATAAGCACCTACATACTTGCTTTAGTGTCTCCACACAAATGATTATGAGATCAATCATCCTCTTCCAAAGAGCAAGCAACGTATGTACTAATCTATCCGGATTCACTAATCCCCTTTTTAGTAATCCAATGATTAGGAACGATTTTAGTTTGTGAGCTATCTAGAATTTAGATCTCATTAGCATGATCCCCATCATGATTCTAAAAGCATTGCTCAAAACTATGGGTTTATCACATTTAATATAACAGCACCATGTAGATAATGTAAAATGCCTTTAATTACCGAATAAGATTACAAAGTATATGCTACATCATATCAAATATGATTGGCTTATGTGCATACTACTTTCAATCTCCCACTTGCACTAAAGCCAATAGCCATGGTATCTAATACCCTTCTTCTCTAAGTGACGATCATCTTGCTGTTTGGATAAAGCTCCAGTAGATGGATATGCAATGTTGTTCTCGAGAGTCCACTATCTCTATAGTGACTTTTCCTCTTTCAATGATTCCACTAATCAAATGAAAGTGCCGCAATACATGTTTGAATCCAAGATGAGACTTAGGAACTATTTCTAGTTCTGTAATGAACTTTTTCATCCAAACAATCAAACTTGCAGCTTCATTTACAGCTATATACTTTGTCTTTGTCACTAAACCAGCAACTCTTTGCTGTTTGGAACCTTTCCAATTCACTGTACCACCTTTCAAGGTAACGATTTACCTTAAAGTGGATTTGTTATCGTCTTGGTCAGTCTAAAAAACTTGAGTCTGTTTAGCCCTCTAGTTTTAATTCAGACCTACCATGAATCATGATCACATATTCAGTACCAGTTAAGTACCTAAAGATGTTTATCACTGTCTTACAGTGATCATCTCTAGAATATGACTGATCAACATCAAGCCTTGTATATTCATTGCATACATGATAGTAACTCATGCGATCTCTCTTTCAATTGGGGAAATTTTAGAGAGATACACTCCATGGCTCATCATCATGAGACCTCTCTTGGAGTTTGCCATGCTAAACGCCTTTAGCATCGAATGAATATACGTTCATTGGGTCAAGCCGAACATCCTTTTAAATCTATCTATATAGATTTATATCCCCAATTTATAGGATGTTCCTCCCAAGTTATTCATGGAGGAATGTTTAGACAATTTTATCTCTACTGATTGTAGAATTGGTATGTCATTCCTTATCAGTAATATATCAACATATAATACTAGGAATGTCACAGTGCTCCCACTAACCTTTTGTACACACTAGGTTCATTCTCGTTTTTGATAAAATCAAACTCTTTTGATTCTCTCATCAAAACGAATGTTCCATCTTTGAGAAGCTTGCTTCAATCTATAAATGGATCATTGTAGCTTAAAACACGATTTGCTTCAACCTTTGAAATAAATTCCTCTGGCTGTATCATACATATATTCTCCTCAAGTCTTCATTGAGGAAGGACGTCTCTATATCCATTTTGCTAGATTTCATAATAAGCTACAATCACAAGCAAAATCCAAATGGACTTGAGCATTACTCGCTAATAAGGTTTTATCACAGTCAACTCCCTGACTTTAAAAACCTTTTAAACAGGTATGGTCTTATAGGTCTCCACCTTGCCATTTGCCCCAGTCTTTCTCTTAAAGACCCATATTCACACTCTAGGCACTATGCCCTTTTTGTGGAGTAACCAGAGTTAATACTTAGTTCTCATACATGGAGTCCATTTCGGATTTTATGGCCATTTGCCATTTCTCGGAGTGTCTTCTACTCATAGCCTCATCGTATATAACTGGATCATCATCCTCTATGATGAATCCATACCTCCCAAGTATCTTCGGTACTCTTCCAGATTTACGATTCGGCTATGGTACAATAGGTCTATCTACAGGTTCCTCGATTCGACTTAAAGTGCTTTGTGGTTCTTGAACTCCTTCAAGATCTATTACCCTCCCACTAGTTCCTTCAATGATAAACACTTTTATCTAAGAAAGCAGCGTATAGGATTATAGTAATAATACCCTAAACTTTCTTTAGGATATCCCACAAGTCTGCACTTGTCAGATTTTGTCCCATACTTATCTTTGAAACCTTTTCACATAAGTTGGACAACCCCTTATCTTAACATACTTAAGAGTAGGGATCCTTCCTATCCATAACCTTTATGGAGTCTTGGGCTCGGATTTTTGAGGTTACCTTATTTTGTAGATATGCAGCCATTTCTAGGGCATAACCCCAAATGGATACTAGAATGTCGGTAAAAATCATCATGGACTGCACCATGTCCAACAAGGTACATTTTTCTCCTTTTAGATACACCAATCAATTATCGCGTATCAGGAAGTGTCCATTATGAGAAAATACCATTTTGAGATCATCTAGAAACTCATTGCACAAGTATTCTTTCCTCGATCTAATCAAAGAATCTTAATACTTTGTCAATTTGTTTCACTTCTAAATTCTTTGAACCTTTCAAATGATTCAGACTTGTATTTCATCAAATACACATATTCAACTCTTTGAATGATCATCTCCTTTTTCTTTTACTAGTTTATTCAATTTGCAAAATTATTTTTTATGTAAGTCAAGTATACAAAGTCTATCAAGTAATCTTCCAGTTTCAAACAAAATATTATCATTATAAATAGAACAACAATTGTTCTTAAATATAATACCAGAACCTTCCTTGTCCAACAACAAAAGTTCTAATATTTCTAATGAGAACTGAAAAATAATAACAATTTATTAACTCAATAGATTTGCCCGTAGGTAATGCTAAACTATAAGTTCCTATGTGTCATGTAGCAACCTTTGCTCCATTCCCACACATAAGATTACTTACTCTTTGTTTAGCTTTCTACTTCGGCTTAGTCTCTGCATTGGATTGCATACGTGAGAACTACAGCCAGTATCCAATACCTAAGTAGAACCTTGACTTACAGAAAGATTTGTTTTTAATCATGAATAAACCTGTATTTGTAACCGAAGCTTCACTAAGCTTCTTCTGGTTAGCCTCTGTAAGATTCTCCTTTACAGTTTTCATGCTAGTATCCAGGCTTATTGCAGTGGAAGCAAACTCCTTTGCTATCTGCATCAGTCTTGTTCTTATTGTCCTTTGTTTTTGTCTTTCCATTTACCTTCTTTGAATTGTTCTTCTTTTAAAAAAAATCCTTTGGCTCTCTTCTGCTTCCTGGAAGAATCATCTACCAGTAAGACTTGGTCTTTCTTGGTTGGAAAGTGACTCTTTATAGTTTTCAACATTTTTAAGCAACTCAGGCAGGCTGACATATAGCTTATTCACGTGGAAATTCACAACAATTTGTGAGAAAGAGTCTGGAAGTGATTGCAAGATCAAATCTTGGATCAACTCTCCATCCATTAGAACCCAGTTGTCCCAATTGTTCAATCATATTGATCATTTTTAGGACATTTGTCTATACTATAGTGCCATCGGTTATTCTAGATTGGAAGAGCTCCTTAGATATCTAATATCTAGCAGTCCTACTTTCCTCACCATTCAACTCCTTGAAGGTGCCGGAGTACAGTAGGAGCATCCATAGTTTCATGCTGACACTGAAGCTCGTTACTCATGTATGCGAGCATGATGCATGGAGCCAACTGTGCATCATATTGCCACTTTCTAAAAGTAGCAATCTCTTCCTCTGAGGCATTGTCTGCAACCATTGCCGGGATAGACATATTAAGGACATAAGATAGCTTTTCAGCCTTGAGAACTATTCTCAAATTCCTTAACTAGTCCGTGTAATTCGGTCCGATTAATTAGCATCTAATATGCTACGCAGTGATAGTAAATTAGACATTGTAAAATTTTGTAAATGAATTTGTAATTTAACAGCATTTTAGCATACATTCATCTCTTAATTAATTACCAAAATAAATTAGGTCTTTATTTTAAATTGGTACCTCACTATTTTCATCAAACCATATTACCCTCAATATATAGTTCGGCAATTCTAATTAAAGATTTGCTAGTGAGAATAAGGATCATATTTCAAATGTATATAGTCTTGTGGTGACACAACAAACGATATATAAATAAATAGGTAGACAATTATTGTCAATTACATCACTATGTAACTCCTTGTATTTTGCCTCTTAGATTATTTTGATCAAGTGGTGACACATCCGAATCAAAATTATCCAAGTTAAGTCCAACCTAGCACTTCCATATATGTGAAGAGAAAAATACCGTCCTTGTGGTGACACAACAAAATAGTAATGTTCAATTCCTTAATAAGCATCAAATGTGATATGCAACATCTTAAATATTTAATACTTGCCTTGTGGTGACACAACAAACTCATATTAAATATTTAATACTCTATTGCTTTACCATGCTAGAAGGCGACGTTCGATATTCCAAATATCTTTGAACGCTTAGGACTTAATATAACTTCTTTGAGGGGTTTGTTATTATTTGTCTCATCTTGTTTAGCGCGCGTGCACATATATATATAAAATACGCGTTATATTATTTAACATGCGAAGCATGTTGTATAATATATAATATATACATAGTAAGCATGCACATATAGAATACTATATTCTACCTGGATTGATTATGGACTTTTATTCTACTTTGGTTCAGTAGAGCCACCAGGTGAACCAAAAGGTCAAACCTAGGGTGCAAGAACAAAATTTAAATATGACTATTACATTTAAACCCGGGCTCCATTACAAACGGGTCTTCAAACGCTCCTTGCTCCTTTGTCTCCAATTCTTCAAGTAATTCTAACTAAACCTATTACATAAACTATTTACAATAAATAGAAACCTTGATCAGCAGTCAAGGGGAAGTACATAGGAGGGAGATAGAATTTACATTAAGAAAAATTAGAGAAGACGAGGTACGCATACCCAATTTATAAAACTCATTCCTTCAAGCATCCACTAAAATAAATCCAATCACATATTGGTCAGTAGTCCATAATCAATCCCTATTTATTATCATACATATCCCCATATGTATCAATAAATAACATTCATTTTATGAATAATAAAACCATTCCATATATGCATTGATATCAATTAATGGGCAATTAAAAGTTTACTAGAAATCCAATTTTGAAACTAAAATAAACTCCTTTATTTTAATCAAAATTTAAATCATAATAAACTTATTTATTTTATTTTATCCAATTTTGAATAAAAATAAACTCCTTTATTTTTTAATCAAATTCCAAATCAAAATAAACTCCTTTATTTTAATTAACATGGAAACCAATTTCAAGTTCAAAATAAACTATTTTATTTTAACTTAAAATTGTTGAAAAATAAAATATGTTGAATCCTATTCCTTATCAAAATAAACATCTTTATTTTTAAGGAAACATGGAATCCTATTCCATATGTGAATAAACTCCTTTATTCTAAATTTATATCAATTAAATAAATCATTTATTTTAATTGAAGGAAAAAAATTATTTTTCGGATCCTGCTGTCCGGCGCAGCTGCGCCTAGAATGAACTAGGACACGGCGCAGCTGCGCTGAACCCCAGAAACGACTTTCTGGATTTGGGCGCAGCTACGCTCCAGAATGAACTGGAAACGGCGCAGCTGCGCCGCGTAGCAGATTCAGAAAAAACAGGTTCTGCCCAAAAATTTCGATCCAATCGCATACCATACATACATGGAATCATCATAATCGATAATTAGCTCAAGGTTAGGCTCTAATACCACTGTTAGGTTTGTATATAGCGCGAACATGCAATCAAATTTCATAAATATTGCGGAAGCGCGATAAAACAAATTTTAAATTTTTTCATACAAACCATCACCATGATCATCTATGTGCTCAATTATCAATTAAACGAAAGAGATAAAGTATGAGAATCATACCCTTGTAGAATCATGCTTCCACAGGTACGAGTTCACCTCCAAATCCTTCGCGTTCTCCTTGAATTCCACTGATTAAATTCCTTCTGTTGATCAACGTTAGCCACCCAAATGTTTGGCCTCTAGAGGTGATCCACTAAGGAATAATAGTTGTTCAAGAAGATGGGTGTTGGCAAAATCCTAGTTTCTATCTCTATAGAAATTGCAAGTACTCTCTCTCTCCAATTCATATGGAAGAGTGTGTAACTGTCTAACAGTCTAACTATCTAACCCTAAATCATAATATGACTCATCTTATTTATAGATATAGGGAACCCTCCTAAACTATTTACGATTAGGATTTTATTTTAATTAAACTCCTTTAATTAATTATGCTCCTAATCCAATTAGGAATTCATGAGAGAGTACTTCTATTAATTAATTCCCAATCCCTATTAGGAATTAAATAATAGTAATTGTAATAATAATAATAATAAGACTCCTCTTATTAATTTATATTTAATATTTCCAAAATATTAAATAATAAATATTAACCTATTTAATTTATTTATCGCCATAGATTAAATTAAATGCACTTAACTTATTATTATAATTATGTCATTTACTTCTTAAATAAATATTTTTCGTTTGCGGTGTGACCATTTAGGTTCTCCATATTAAACCGGTTGTGAATAAATCAATTAGAACAATTCTAATCTTATTTAAATAAATAAATTAAACTATTTAATTCATTTAAATAAATAATATTTATTCTACAATAAGGGTAAGCCCCTTTTGCGATCAACGACTTTCCAGATAATATAGATTTCAACATTAATCACAAAAGAACCTTTTAGTGAATAGTTACCGTACAATTCAATCCTTCTACCATACAATGTCCCAATTAAATATAAGACATGGAATTACTGTCAAGTCTTATTTTATTTAATTATATGTATTTCGATTCTTCAATGAACAACACTGATAATGCAAATTAGAAACTCCTTTTTAATTTCATTCTACTTTGGCCAAAGACTTCTGAGTCGTCATTTATCGAATCACATAGGACATTCTCTCCTTTTACTAGAAGTGGTAGATTCTTTGTTGACCATTCACCTATCTCCATGTATAACTTATTATACCCAATCATACCCTTTGATATACCCTAAAGGTCTTAAGGGACATGTCAAAGTATAACTCATCATACACAAGATACTATGATGATCTCAAGTCCAAGGATCACGTGTACTACTATCACTAGAGCAATTCCTATTGACAGGCGAGTAAAACTCCATTAGATATTCCTTAGCGAGCCACGTCCAATGAACTTATTCTCTAATAAGCACCTACATACTTGCTTTAGTGTCTCCACACAAATGATTATGAGATCAATCATCCTCTTCCAAAGAGCAAGCAACGTATGTACTAATCTATCCGGATTCACTAATCCCCTTTTTAGTAATCCAATGATTAGGAACGATTTTAGTTTGTGAGCTATCTAGAATTTAGATCTCATTAGCATGATCTCCATCATGATTCTAAAAGCATTGCTCAAAACTATGGGTTTATCACATTTAATATAACAGCACCATGTAGATAATGTAAAATGCCTTTAATTACCGAATAAGATTACAAAGTATATGCTACATCATATCAAATATGATTGGCTTGTGTGCATACTACTTTCATAAATCCATGTCTTATATTTAATTGAGACATTGTATGGTAGAATGATTGAATTGTACAGTAACTATGCACTGAAAGGTTCCTTTGTGATTAGTGTTGAAATCTATATTATCTAGAAAGTCGTTGATCGCTAAGGGGGCTTACCCTTATTGTAGAATAAATATTATTTATTTAAATGAATTAAATAGTTTAATTTATTTATTTAAATAAGATTAGAATTGTTCTAATTGATTTATTCACAATCGGTTTAATATGGAGAACCTAAAGGGTCACACCGCAAAAGAAAAAATATTTATTTAAGAAGTAAATGACATAATTGTAATAATAAGTTATGTGTATTTAATTTAGTCTATGGAGATAGAATAAATTAAATAGTTTAATATTTATTATTTAATATTTTGGAAATATTACATATAAATTAATAAGAGGAGTCTTATTATTATTATTACTATTACTATTATTTAATTCCTAATAGGGATTGAGAATTAATTAATCGAAGTATTCTCACATGAATTCCTAATTAGAAACTCTAATCCTAAATAATTTAGGGAAGGGTTGTTCCTACATCTATAAATAAGAGGAGTCTTATCATAGATTAGGGTTACACACACTCTTGCATTAGATTGTGGAGAGTACTTGCAATTTCTATAGAGATAGAAACTAGGGTTTTGCCAACACCCAACTTCTTGAATATATATTATTCCTTGGTGGATCACCTCTAGAGGCCAAATGCTTGGGTGGCTAACGTTGATCAAAGGAAGGAATTTAATCGGTGAAATTCGAGGAGAACGCGAAAGAATTGGAGGTAAACTTGTACCCGAGGAAGCACGGTTCTACGATGGTATAATTTTTTAATCTCTATCTCTTTCGTTAATTGATAATTGAACTCAAGGAAAGATCATGGTGATGATTTGTATTAAAATTTTAAAATCCCTTTTATCATGCTTTCGCCCTATTTCTGTAATTTGATTGCATGATTGCGTTATATACAAACCTAACACGAAATGCACTAGGAACTAGCGCGGCCACGCCCGACTATTTTTCTGCTGCAACATCTGTTGGTAAAATGGTCATAACTTTTGATCTGGGAGGAGTTACGGGGACTGCCACCTATTAAATCGAAGCTCTCGATGAGATTTATAACTTTTATTCTTTGAGAATTGAGATATTCAGACTGGATCAAAGTAGAAATTGGGCTTAAAATGGCTGCTATGAAAATGGCAACTCCAAACTTTGAGGTTCAACGTTCGTTGGTAAAACGGTTATTACTTTCTTATCCGAACTCCGGTTGTGACGATTCAAGATGTTCCAGAAAGATAAGGAATAGCTCTGCAATAAAATCTAAGTTCCAAATCAAGAACATGCATCCAACCTAGTGTTAAAAGCCCTACAATATTCCCTTCTTGTATTTGCTTGCTTATTGTACTCCAAAAGATGTTCGAATTGCGTTTCCTTGCTTCTTCATACAAAATAACATAAAAACACTATAAAAACCTAATACTAACTTAAAATACTTAAGAACTCATAAATTATCAAGCCAAACGTACTCAATTCATAGGTATAAAATCCATTCATCAAATACCCCCAAACTTAAATCTTTGTTTGTCCTCAAGCAAACACTAAGAACAACAACTATAACAACTAATTCTAAATAACAATTCACACGTCTCGAGCAATGAATCAAAACAAATTTGAATAATTGCCTCAAATATTTCTTCTATTGTTAACTCAAGAAAAATTTCTGAAAACATGCAAAGCCTAAAATTTCAACCTATTCATCAGTTCCACAACTACTCATGATCTTTTAAGTGTGTGTATGCATCCAAATATTCAAACTAGTCATGACTCAAATAAGACCATATAAACAAATACTCATAAAAGATTTTCAAAATCAACTCTAAAAACCTTCTTATCGCATCAATCTCTACTAATAAAGACAAAACATAAAATTAAGAGGAACAAAAGGATATTTCATTTAGCACATTCGAACAATTCCCAAGTACTTTAAAACATAAATTTTCTTATATTTTTTCTTTCCTTTTTAGTGAGTTTGTTTTACGCTCCATCTCACTTCCCATTGAACGAGTGCGTTTTACGCTCCATCTCGTTTTTCTCACGCACGAGTGCGTTTTACGCTCTTTCTCGTGCCTGTGTTTATGGGTGAGTGCGTTTTACGCTCTATTACAACCCACCACATGATTTTTTCTTTCACTCGGAAAGATTCAAAATTTCAAAATTTTTAATAACCCAAAATTTCCCCCAAATTTATGTTAATGCCTAAATTTCAGTTAACGCTCAAATAAAATTTTATAGTTTCAATGATATCTTTCACGAGTATTCAACCAAATTTTTTTTTCCTTAAGACACAACTAACTAAACAGATGGATATGTACTTTGAAGTTCAAAAAGATCACAAATAGTGTAAACCCAAATTATAAATCAAAATATAAATTAAGCATGCTTCTCAATTTCACAAGACTTAAAAAAAATTAATCACAATTTTTTCTTATCCTTGGCCATAATAAAATTCAAATCAAACCATTGCTCACCTATCCTAAAAATATACTAATTAAAATGCAAATCTAACTAAATTCAAATACCAAATAAACAAACACAAGAACACACCCCCCCTAAACTTAAACTAGACATTGTCCTCAATGGTTAAGATAGAAAAAAATTAAAAATAGGACTTCCCTGAAAATATAATAATCTTCCTCCTTGTCTGCTAAGTTTGAAGAATAGACTAGACACATTACAATGAATAAGGCACTGCACTTGAATTGGACTCGAATAACCTGAAAACACATTAGAAGCAAGTTTATTAAATCCTAGAAAATGCAAGTTTATTAACTACTATGAAACTTAATAAAATAAATAAAAACTAAAAATAAAAATTTAACTTGGGTTGCCTCCCAAAAAGCGCTTGTTTTAAATGTCATCAGCCAGACTTCTTCCTCTTTCTATCCAGTTCCTCTTCGAAAATTGAGGAACCTTCCATCCATTAATAACCATGTAACATTTTAGGGTTTTACAGTAATAGGGGCCCTTATATCAAGTTCACCAAGCTTGTTACTTTTGGATAAAATTTTACTTATAAACTTCAAATAGCTAGGTTCTTAGTCCATTGTGTCTGTGAACGGAACGTTAGATTGAAGCTTTTCAAACACAATAGGATCATTTGCTATCTTCTCAAGGACCCCTTGGTTGTCCCACCATGGTTCCAAATGTATTCTAGCTCTAAATTCACATCGAGCTTTGCCTAAGACATGACTACTAATTGGGCATGGGATTGCAAAACCACCCAGATCCTTGAGATTTGGTGGAAAAGGTACATGTGGCACTAACAAAATCGGCTCATTAGCGTTGGAACTCAAGGCTAGATCTTCCTCGGCTGTATTTTCCTGATCCCTACTTGTCTCCTCCATATCAAAATCATCGTCAATTAGCACGTCTAGTTGTAGCTTTGGTTTCACAGCGGTAGACACCCCCATATCCGAATTTTCACAAATTAGCTCGAGCACTCTATCATTTTCAAGAACCAAGTTACTTGACAGTTCACCATTGTTAATTGCATTTAAAATATGTTCTACGTGGTCCTCAATATTCTGGGCCGAAATCTCCTGACTTTTCCTACTCTCCTCATTCGAAGCTATGATCTTGGACAAAAGTTCCTCTAAACTTGACATCTTTTCTTCTTGAGCAGGAGCTTGATCTTGAAATTCTGGAGTATATGAGTGGATTGGAGCAAAGGTTTGGATTTGATTGTTATCGCTCCATAAAAAATTCTGGTGATACCCCAAATCCTGATGATAATTGTTAAAATAGGCATAATCATTGGGGTAATCGCCGAAGTTGCCACCATACTGCACCGACCCAAAACTGATGGCGCATTGATGACTCGGCTGATTTCCAACACAATAATCACACATAATCATTACACTTTGAATACGTTGTGCTGCAAAAACGTCAATCTTCCTCGAAAGTGTCTCAATCTGTGTTGAAAATTTCTCGAGTTCATAAATCACTACCACTCTTAACTGAGTCATTCTCATATAAGGCCACCAAAAGAAATAAATAAAAATGTTTAAATTAAGATTAATTTGATTGAAATTAATATTGACAAAAATTATTAAATTAATTCCCTGGTAACGGCACCAAAAACTTGTTTGCCTAAATCTATACTAGCAAAATACGTAAGTATACCCAGTCCACAAGTAATAAAATGATAAGAGAGTTGTCGATCTCACGAGTAATTATTTAATCATAATTACCAAATACTAACTCTTAACCAAATTAATTTTATTTACACAATTCGATAATAGTTGTTAAATTTTGAAATAAAGTACTAAACTAACTAATCCCTAACTACCAAGAATTGAATTCAGATAAAAACGCTTAAGATTATAATTTTCCTTAATGTTTCACTTGAATTAATACACTTCCTATTAAGTTATGCTAACTCTTTTAAATTGTTAATCGAGAACTCATCATTATTTATAACCATCTCTCGATGTATCATAAACGAATCAACTTAAATCTACGAAGGTTAGAATTAAGGTGAACACCCTAGTTAACTAATTCACTATATTTCTATGTGAATTACAATTAAAAAGGACTTAAAGCACATGTTCCCTATCATATTACATGCGGCATATAGGTATATCTCTATCCTAGAATTAAATCATGAGTTTTATCACCATGCAGAAAACACAATCAAATGTTATTATGATCAGGTCTCAATCTATAATCCATCTCTCGAGTTCATATAGATTACCACGGTAATTGTTGATCATACAATTAAGCAATTAATCACAAATCATAATAGACAATCCGATAATAATCAACAAGAAAACATATCAATAAAAGCTACACATTAAGTTCCATTGTAATCTTAAAAAAAAATTAGTTTATGATTGAATCAAAATCCATAATCCACAAATTGATAAAGCATTCAATAATACAAAATAAGAGGTAGAGAGGAGAATAGAATCTATAGACGCAATCCATGAGTCTCTCATTCAGCTCCGTAATTGAATCCTTTGTGCTCTTGTAATTGCTTCAAGCCTCCATCTCTTTCTCCCAAACTAGGGTTAGCAAAAAGTAGCAAGATCTCACCTTTATTCTATGCCTCACATCATGTATTTGTAGGTTCTAGTTAAAGTCTTAAACCAATTAGAAGTTACAATCCTTGTTTCATTCAATTTGGATAAAAACAAAATAAGCTTTTTAGCAACTCGACCAGCGCGGCCGCGCCCATATTTGGCCTAGGAAGCAGCACTACCGCGCCCAAGTGCTAGAAACTAAGGTTTTCCTTCGGCAGACCAGCGTGGTCGCGCCCAATATGCACTAGGAACTGGTGCGGCTACGCCCAACTATTTTTCTGTTGTAGCATCTGTTGGTAAAATGGTCATAACTTGTAATCCGGGAGGAGTTACGGGGTCTGCCATCAATCAAAACGAAACTCTCGATGAGATTTACAACTTTCATTCTTTGAGAATTGAGAGATTCAGATTGGATCAAAGTCGAAATTGGGCTTAAAGTGGTTGCTATGCAAATGGCAACTCCAAAACTTTGAGGTTTAACGTCTGTTGGTAAAACGATCATTACTTTCTTATCCGAACTCCGATTGTGACGATTCAAGAAGTTCCAGAAAGATAAGGAGTAGCTCTGCAATAAAATCTAAGTTCCAAACCAAGATCATGCATCCAACCTAGTGTTAAAAGCCCTACAATCTTCCTTCTTGCGTTTGCTTGCTTATTGTACTCCAAAAGATGTTCGGATTGCATTTCGTTGCTTCTTCATACAAAATAACATAAAAACACTATAAACAACTAATACTAACTTAAAATACTTAAGAACTCACAAATTATCAAGTCAAACGTACTCAATTCATAGGTATAAAATTCACTCCTCAAATACCCCTAAACTAAAATCTTTGCTTGTCCTCAAACAAACATTAAAAACAACAACTATAACAACTAATTCTAAATAACAACTCACACGACTCGAGTAATAAATCAAAAATAATTTGCATAATAGCCTCAAAGATTTTTTCTAATGTTAACTCAAGAAAAATTTTCGAAAACATGCAAAGCTTAAAATTTCAACCTAATCATGAGTTCCACAACTACTCATGATCCTTTAACTGCGTGTATGCATCCAAATGTTCAAAATAGTCATGACTCAGATAAGACCATATAAACAAATACTCATAAAAGATTTTCAAAATCAACTATAAAAACTTTCTTATCACATCAATCTCCGCTAATAAAGACAAAATATAAAATTAAGAGGAACAAAAGGATATTTCATTTAGCACGTTCGAACCATTCCCAAGTACTTTAAAACATAATTTTTCATTATTTTTTCTTTCCCTTTTAGTGAGTGCCTTTTACGCTCCATCTCACTTCCCATTGAACGAGTGCGTTTTACGCTCCATCTCGTTTTCTCTCGTAGGAGTGCATTTTAAGCTCCTTCGTGTGCCTGTGTTTATGGGTGAGTGCGTTTTACGCTCTATCTCAACCCACCACATAATTAATTATTTCACTCGAAAAGGTTTAAAATTTGAAAATTTTTAATAACCGAAGATTTCCCCAAAATTTATGTTAATGCCTAAATTTCACTTCAACTGATGCTCAAATAAGATGTTAAAGTTTCATGATATCTTTCACAAGTATTCAACCAAATTATTGTTCCTTAAGACACAACTAGCTAAACAGATGGATATGTGCTTTGAAGTTCAAAAAGATCACAAATAGTGTAAACCCAACTTATAAGTCAAAATATAAACTAAGCATGATTCTCAACTTCACAAGAGTTAAAAATAATTAATCACAATTTTTTCTTATCATTGATCATAATCAAATTCAAATCAAACCATCACCTATCATAAAAACATACTAACTAACATGAAAATATAACTAAATTCAAATACCAAATAAACAAACATAAGAACACTCCCCCAAACTTAGACTAGACATTGTCCTCGGCTAAGATAGAAAAAAAATTAAAACATAGGACATCCCTGAAAATATAACAATCTTCCTCCTTGTCTACTAAGTCTAAAGAATAGACTAGTGATGAGTGAGTTTTATACTTACGAATCAGGTGCTGTTAAGCTTAATTATTGCTATCTTTAAGTATTTTTAGGATCATTTTACTTATTTTTGGTGTTTATTTTTACAGGATAGAGCTGGAGGGGCATACCTATCATTTTGGTGAAGAAAAGGATTAAAGGATTATTAAAATTTAACATAATGGGATTTTTGTAAATTGATGGTCTGAGCCAAGTGCCTAGAATTATACTAAGTCGAGCGTCTATGCGTCCTAGTGCGATTTATGTTGAGTTTTGTGCGGTTAAGAGGAAATTGGAAGCCAATTAGGAATTGGAACGAGGGTTTTTGATAAATATTCAAGGAGAAGACTTAAAATAGGAGGAAAAATAAGAGATTGCATAGAAAAAAAAAGGAGAACACGAAGAAAGATTTCAAAAGCTGGAGATCAAGGAGAAGATTAGGAACACCCACACAGTTTCTTCCAATCCTTTCTCTAAATCTTTAATTCTTGTAATTATTTGAGATGTTTAAGTTTTTGATTTTAATGATATTATTTTTTATTGCTATGAACTAATTTTCAATTAAGATTGCAACGAAACTTGGTATGAAGTTTAAATTGATGCTTTTTGTTTAATATAAGTTAGTTTTCGTTGAATCATTTATTATATCTTGTGCTTATTGAATAATTGTCTGGCCAACAATTACGTGGATAATCTATATAAAATTGGAAAATGGAATATAGATTTAGATCTAGATATGATAACATCTTTTCATATAATCTGAATAAGATTAATATGATTAGCATGAAGGATAAGAATATACATGTGTGTCATTTGTAACCACTGAAAGAACTTGAGCTTAAAACCCTAATTAATTTGATTCACATAGGAATATAGTGAGTTAATTGATTAGGGTGTTCTCTATAATTCTATTACTTAATTGCTAGATTTATGAGGATTTGTTTACGCATCATTCGGGAGAAGTGTGTGAATATTGAAAAGAGTTTTGGGTTAATAAAATAATGTTAATTAGTCAAATTAGATAGGCAGCGAATTGATTTAAATGAAATACCAAGGGAAGTTGTAATTTTAACTCATTAAATTTGCAACTTACTCTTCTGAACATTATTTATTAGTTAATTTTGTTACTTTTAATTCTCAACTTAAAACCAAGATTCGTAGTTTAAATAGGATTAATTAAATTAAATTTGGCAATTGATAGATATTAATTTATTTTCTCGTGGGAACGATATCCTTGCTTGCTAAATACTATAAACGAATGCGTATACTTACGTGTTAACTACTAGTAAGAAATTAGGCAACAAGTTTTTGGCGTTGTTGTCAGGGAAATCAATTTAATATTTTGTTATTATTAATTTCGATAGAGTTAATATTAATTTAAACTTTTATTTTTCTGTTATTCTCAGGTGTATTTTCCTCATGTATGCAAACGCGATCGAAACAGTCAGAGCTTGAATCATACGAGGACGATATTGAAAAACAGTTAAAACAATTGCGTAAGTGGGTTAAAGAAACACGAGAGACACTAGAGAAGCAAGATAAAATATCTGAACAGGAGCAAAAGTCATTGCGGGATTATGCTATGCCACAAGTTACTAAAATTCAGTCGAGTATCACAAGGTCTACTATTGCCGCTGCTAGTTTTTAGATAAAACCTTGAACAATACAGATGATTCAGAATTTCGTTTAATTTGGAGGGTTGCCGACTGATGATCCAAACTATCATTTTGTTAGTTTCATGGAAATCTGTGATACGTTCAAATATCAAGGAGTGACAGAAGATGCTATAAGACTAGGATTGTTCCCATTCACCCTTAGAGATAAAGCTAAGAATTGGCTTCATTCACTTCCATCAGGCTCAATTACCACTTAGAATGACCTAGCTCAGACGTTTCTTGCAAAGTTCTTCCTGCCTGCAAAGACAACAAAAATGCGAAATGATATCACTTCTTTCGTTCAGCACGACACAGAATCATTATATAGAGCCTGAGAAAGGTTTAAAGACTTGTTAAGAAGATGCCCACACCATGGTGTGGCTAATTGGCTGCAAGTGCAGATTTTTTTATAACGGGTTGTGTTATACGGTGAGGTCAAGCCAAGAATTATGATGATGAATATCAGTTGCTTGAGATAATGGCAGCTAACAACTAATAGTGGCCAACTGCAAGATTAAATCAACCAAAGCCAGTCAGAGTTTATGAAGTGGATGTGATGACAGCTTTATCAGCCCAAATGACAGCTCAAATTTCGGCTCTTACAAAGAAGATAGATTCACTTGGAATTCAAAGTGTTCAGAATTTGGAGACGGTGCGTGAGTTATGCACGGGAAATCATTCGAGTGATCAGTGTGCGATAAGTTCTGAATCATCACAATTTGTGTCCAATTACAATCGACAATAGGGCAGTAATTCAAACAACTATAATTCCGGATGGAGGAACAACTCAAATCTTTCTTGGAGCAACAATCAGCAACAACATCAAGCTCCAAGACAAGCATACCCACTGGGATTTCAGCCTCAACAACATGCCTAACAACCTTAACAACCTGATAAGATGGCTCAAATGGAGGAGTTGTTGGCAAGAGTGGTGACTCAATTTGAAGTAACAACGAAGAATCAATCAGCAGCTATAAGGAATCTTGAAAATCAGATTGGGCAGATAGCTAGTGCTTTAAACAACCGACCTCAAGGGTCACTACCGAGTGGTACTAAAAAGAGTCCGAGGAAAGATAAGAATGAACAGTGTAAAGTAGTTACACTCAGAAGTGGGAAGGAATTGGTTACAAATTCTGACGAACATAAGAAAGCTAGTATTAAGAAGGAAGACGAACCATAAGCTGGAAATTTAGCAGGCAGATCCGAGGGAAAGGTGTTAGAAAAACAAAAAGAAGAAAAGCAAATTCCAGTTACACCACCTTTGCCAATTCCATAGAGATTTCAAAAGCAGAAGTTAGATAGACAGTTTTCAAAATTTTTAGAAGTGTTCAAAAAGCTACAGATTAACATCCCATTTGCAGATGCTCTAGAACAAATGCCCAGCTACGCCAAATTTATGAAGGATATTTTAGCAAGAAAGAGGAAGCTAGGGGAATTTGAGACGGTAGCGTTGATGGAGGAATGTAGTGCTATCCTATAAAGGAAGTTACCACCAAAGTTGAAGGACCCAAGCAGCTTCACCATTTTGTGCACAATTGGAACTCAGTTCTTTAGCCGATGTCTGTGTGATTTGGGAGCTAGTATCAACCTTATGTCATTATCGGTCTATCAATAGCTTGGGTTGAAGGAAGCTACACCAATAAATGTCACCCTGCAGCTTGCCGATAGATCTCTTACCTATCCAAATGGAATAGTGGAAGATGTACTATTAAAGGTAGATAAGTTTATATTTCCGGTGGACTTCATAGTTCTTGATTTTGAGGAAGATAGTAACATACCAATTATCCTTGGGCACCCGTTCTTAGCTATGGGTAGGACAATAATTTATGTACAGAAAGGAGAGTTAACAATGAGGGTCCAAGATGAAGAGGTAACTTTTAACGTGTTCAAGGCTATGAAATTTCCAAAGAAAAAGGAAGAATGCTTCGGGGTTGATTTGATTGAGGGAGCGATTAAGGAAGCATTTATCAAAGTAGTGAACAAAGATCCTCTAGAAGCGACACTAGTGAATGACAACATGTCTGAAGACTTAGCTGTGTTAGAATTGGCCCAGATGTTAGATTTAACTCCAAAATTTACACAAGTTAGACCAAAGTTTGAACCCTTGGAATACTTGGGCAAGCCAGCAGAAAAGGTCAAACCATCATTATAAGAACTGCCGATCTTGGCACTCAAGCCACTGCCTAACCATCTGCGTTATGCATATCTTGGTTCATCTTCTACTTTGCCAGTTATAATTTCTGCTTCATTGGATGCAGTTCAAGAGGAGAAATTGCTAAGGGTACTGAGGCAATATAAGACAACTCTTGGGTGGACTCTTGCAGATATCAAAGGATTAAACCCATCAATTTGTATGCATAAGATTCTTCTAGAAGAAGAAGCAAAACCAATTATTGAGCAACAAATAAGACTCAACCCCAAAATGAAGGAGGTAGTTAAAAAGGAAATCATAAAATGGCTGGATGCAAGGATTATCTATCCCATCTCTGATAGCTCATGGGTGAGTCCAGTTTAATGCGTGCCAAAGAAAGGGGGATGACAGTAGTGGCGAATGAGAACAATGAATTGATCCCTACTCGGACAGTTATGGGTTGATGGGTTTGTATGGACTATAGAAAGTTGAACAAAGCCACTCGTAAGGACCATTTCCCTTTACCATTTATCGATCAGATGTTGGATAGGCTTGTAGGACATGGGTATTACTGCTTCTTGGATGGTTACTCAGGTTATAATCATATAGCTATAGCACCCGAAGACCAGGAAAAAACATTGTTCACATGCCCTTACGGTACTTTTGCTTTCCGAAGAATATCTTTTGGGCTATGTAATGCTCCTGCGACGTTTCAACGACATATGATAGCCATTTTTTTTGATATGGTTGAGCGTAACCTCGAGGTATTTATGGAAGATTTCTCAGTCTTTGGAGATTCATTTGATCATTGTTTGGACAATCTTAATCTCATGCTCAAGAGGTGTATGGAAACAAACTTGATTTTAAACTGGGAAAATGCCATTTTATGGTCCAAGAAGGGATAATCTTAGGTCATAAAGTTTCTGCAAAAGGAATCGAGGTAGATAGAGCGCAACTTGAAATCATTGAGAACCTTCCTCCACCATCTTCGGTTAAGGGTATTCGGAGTTTTCTGGGACATACAGGCTCAATTACCACTTGGAATGACCTAGCTCAGAAGTTTCTTGCAAAGTTCTTCCCGCCTGCAAAAATAGCAAAAATACGGAATGATATCACTTCTTTCATTCAGCATGACTCATAATCATTATATGAAGCCTGGGAAAGGTTTAAAGACTTGTTGAGAAGATGTCCACACCATGGTGTGGCTAATTGGCTATAAGTGTAGATTTTTTATAACGGGTTGTGTAATACGGTGAGGTCAAGTATAGATGTTGCAGCAGGTGGAGCTCTTATGGCCAAGAATTGTGATGATGCATATCAGTTGCTTGAGATAATGACAGCTAACAACTACCAGTGGCCAACTGTAAGATTGAATCAACCAAAGCAAGCCGGAATTTATAAAGTAGATGCGATGACAGCTTTATAAGCCTAAGTGACAACTCAAATTTCGGCTCTTACAAAGAAGAAAGATTCACTTGGAATTCAAAGTGTTTATAAAATGGAGACGGTATGTGAGTTATGCGCGGGAAATCATTCGAGTGATCAGTGTGCGATAAGTTCTGAATCAGCACAATTTGTGTCCAATTACAATCGATAATCGGGCAGCAATTTAAACAACTACAATTCTGGATGGAGGAACAACTCAAATCTTTCTTGGAGCAATAATTAGTAACAACATCAAGCTCCAAGACAAGCATACCCACCGGGATTTCAACCTCAACAACATGCCCAACAGCCTCAATAACCTGATAAGATGGCTCAAATGGAGGAGTTATTGGCAAGAATGGTGACTCAATTTGAAGTAACAACGAAGAATCAATCAGCAGCTATAAGGAATCTTGAAAATCAGATTGGGCAGATAGCTAGTACTTTAAACAACCGACCTCAAGGGTCGCTACCGAGTAATACTGAGAAGAATCCAAGGAAAGATAGGAATGAACAGTGCAAAGTAGTTACACTCAAACGTGGGAAGGAATTGGTTATAAATTCTGACGAACATAAAAAAGCTAGTATTGAGAAGGAAGACGAACCAGAAGCTGAAAATTAAGCATGCAGATCCGAGGGAAAAGTAGTGGAAAAAAAAAAAAGCAGATTCCAGTTACACCACCTTCGCCATTTCCATAGAGATTTCAAAAGCAGAAGTTAGATGGACAGTTTTCAAATTTTTTAGAAGTGTTCAAAAAGCTGTAGATTAACATCCCATTCGCAGATGCTCTAGAACAAATGCCCAGCTACACCAAATTCATGAAGGATATTTTAGTAAGAAAGAGGAAGCTAGGGGAATTTGAGACGGTAGCGTTAACGGAGGAATGTAGTGCTATCCTACAAAGGAAGTTTCCACCAAAGTTGAAGGACCCAGGCAGCTTCACCATTCCATGCACAATTAGAACTCAGTTCTTTAGCCGATGTCTGTGTGATTTAGGAGCCAATATCAACCTTATACCACTATCGGTCTATCAACAACTTGTGTTAAAGGAAGCTACACCAACAAATGTCACCATGCAGCTTGTCGATAGATCTCTTACATATCCAAAGGGAATAGTGAAAGATGTACTAGTAAAGGTAGGTAAGTTTATATTCCTGGTGGACTTCATAGTTCTTGATTTTGAGAAAGATAGTAATATACCAATTATCCTTGGGCGCCCATTCTTAGCTGGTAGGACAATAATTGATGTACATAAATGAGAGTTAACAATGATGGTCCAAGATGAAGAGGTAACTTTTAACGTGTTCAAGGCTATGAAATTTCTGAAGCAAAAGGAAGAATGCTTCAGGGTTGATTTGATTGAAGGAGCGATTAAGGAAGCATTTCTAGAAGCGAGACTGGTGAATAACAACATGTCTGAAGACTTAGCTGTGTTAGAATTGGCCCAGATGTTAGATTTAACTCTAAAATTTACACAAGTCAGACCAAAGTTTGAACCCTTGGAATACTTGGGCAAGCTAGCAGAAAAGGTCAAACCATCATTAGAAGAACTGCCGATCTTGGAACTCAAGCTACTGCCTAACCATCTGCGTTATGCATATCTTGGTTCATCTTCTACTCTGTCAGTTATAATTTCTGCTTCATTGGATGCAGTTCAAGAGGTGAAATTGCTAAGGGTGCTGAGACAATATAAGACAGCTCTTAGGTGGACTCTTGCAGATATCAAAGGATTAAACCCATCAATTTGTATGCATAAGATTCTTCTAGAAGAGGAAGCAAAACCAATTATCGAGCAACAAAGAAGACTCAACCCCATAATGAAGGAGGTAGTTAAAAAGGAAATCATAAAATGGCTTGATGCAGGGATTATCTATCCCATCTCTGATAGCTCATGGGTGAGTCCAGTTCAATGTGTGACAAAGAAAGGGGGGATGACAGTAGTGGCGAATGAGAACAATGAATTGATCCCTACTCAGATAGTTACGGGTTGGCGGGTTTGTATGGACTGTAGAAAGTTGAGCAAACCCACTCATAAGGACCATTTCCCTTTACCATTTATCGATCAGATGTTTGACAAGCTTGCAGGACATGAGTATTACTGCCTCTTGGATGGTTACTCAGGTTATAATCAGATAGCCATAGCACCCGAAGACCAGGAAAAAACAACGTTCACACGCCCTTACAGTACTTTTGCTTTCCGAAGAATATCTTTTGGGCTATGTAATGCTCCTGCGACGTTTTAACGGTGTATGGTGGCCATTTTTTTCGATATGGTTGAGCGTAACTTCGAGGTATTTATGGACGATTTCTCAGTCTTTGGAGATTCATTTGATCATTGTTTGGACAATCTTACTCTTGTGCTCAAAAGGTCTATGGAAACAAACTTAATTTTAAGGAAAAATGCCATTTTATGGTGCAAGAAGGGATAGAATCGAGGTAGATAGATCGAAGCTTGAAACCATTGAGAACCTTCCTCCACCATCTTTGGTTAAGGGTATTCAGAGTTTTCTGGGACATGCAGGGTTTTATAGAAGATTCATAAAAGACTTCACCAAAATTACAAAGCCATTATGTAATCTTTTGGAGAAGGATGTTCCGTTTAACTTTGATAAAGCATGCCATGAAGCCTTTGACATGTTGAAACAGAAGCTGATTACTGCACCTGTAATAATAATACCAGATTGGAATAATCCGTTTGAATTAATGTATGATGCTAACGACTTTGCGATTGGCACGGTTCTTGGCCAACGTAAAGATAAGACTTTGCATGCCATTTATTATGCTATCAAGACATTATTGAATGCCCAACTAAACTATAAAACCACAGAAAATGAGCTATTTAGTAGTTGTTTATGCCTTTGATAAATTTCGTTCATATCTAATTGGGACCAAGGTGATTATGTTTATGGACCACTCGACAATTAAATACTTGATATATAAGAAGGATGCCAAGCCGAGATTGATTCGTTGGATACTATTGCTGCAAGAATTTGATTTGAAGATCCGGGATAGGAAAGGGACAGAAAATCAGGTTGCTGATCATTTATCACAGTTAGAGAATTCAGAACTGAATAAGGATGATAAAATAGTGATTAATGAGTTTTTCCCAGATGAACAATTATTTGCGGTAAAGTTGGAGACACCATGGTATGCAGATTTTGTAAATTTCATCGTGGGAAAGGTGTTTCCGCCAGATTTGACCAGCCAACAGAAAAAGAAATTTTTACATAATGTGAAGCAATATCTATGGGTTGAACCATTCTTATTCAAGCAGTGTGCAGATCAATTAATAAGAAGGTGTGTTCCTGAAGATGAAATGGAGAAAATTCTATAGCAATATCATGTATCTGACTATGATGGACATTTCGGGGGAGAAAGAACGACAACCAAGGTGTTACAATATGGATTCTACTGGCTGACGCTCGTTAAAGATGCTCATGTGTTCGTGCTGAAATGCGACAGATGCCAACGAGTTGGCAATATATCAAAGAGACATGAGATGCCATTTAACACAATACTAGAGGTGTAATTATTTGACGTATGGGGCATAGACTTCATGGGACCCTTCCCCTCATCTTTTAACAATGCTTATATACTACTAGTGGTGGATTATATCTTAAAGTGGGTGGAAGTTGTAGCATGACCAATAACGATGCCAAAGTGGTGGTTAAGTTCATCCGCAAGTACATCTTGTCTAGATTCGGATAAGTTCATCCGCAAGTTCATCTTGTCTAGATTCGGAACTCCTCGTGCAATCATTAGTGACAAGGGCACGCACTTTTATAATAAGCAGTTCTCAGCTATTCTCGCTAAATATGGAGTTACTCATAAGATAACAACTTCTTACCATCCACTATGGGCATATCGGACAGCTTATAAAACACTGATAGGTATGTCACCATACAGGCTGGTATATGGGAAAGCATGCCATCTTCTGGTAGAATTAGAATATAGTGCTTATTGGGCTATCCGGAAGTTAAATTTTGACATGTCTGTTGTGGAAGAAAAGCGTCTCTTGCAATTAAACAAAATGGACGAATTCAGACTTCAATCATACGAGAATGTCAAGTTGTATAAGGAGAAGGTTAAGAGGTGGCATGATGGAAAAATCATAGAAAGGAAGTTCGAACCAAGGAAATCAGTGTTGTTATACAATTCTAGGCTAAAACTCTTCCCAGGAAAACTGAAATCACGATGGTCAGGTCCATCCACTATTACCAAGGTTTTTCCTTATGGAGTTGTGGAAGTTGAAGCGACAGATTCGAAATGTATTTTCAAAGTCAACGACCAGAGGTTGAAACATTACTATGGAGGTCACATCGATCGTGAAAAGACATCTGTGAGCTTTGCTGATTAGAAGAGAGAAACAAAGTCGGGCTAAGGACGTTAAACCAAACGCTACCTAGGAGGCAACCCAGAGTTTCAATTTTCTATTTGATTTTTAGTTAAATTACTTTGTTAGCATCTATGTCACCTTAGTCTAGTTTTTATATTCATTGAAAAAATTTCTGCAATTAATCTTTGATGGTGGGTTTGTTTGATTGCAGGTAGCAGCATGGAGGAACTTGAAAATTGGAACAGGTGGGGCTTAAGCGACTAGGCGCTCCAATTAAGCCTAGGCCAAGTGCCTAGGCACTGCATTGCAGTGTGCAAATCAAAATTTAAGTGCCTAAGCGCTCCTTTCTCAAGCCTTGCCAAGCGCCTAGGCGCTAAACGCCACTCCCACACACCGTCACCAAGCGCTTAAGTGCTTTAGCCTTCACAAATCGAAGCGCCTAGGCGCTCTACCTTCATTTTTGAAAAACAATAAGCCCAAGTCAGGCAAACTTATCCCAACCCAAAGCAAAACAAATAACCCTAACCCCCAAACTAAACTAAACTTAACTCTTCCTCCCCCAAGTCGATGTTACCATTCTCTTCCTACTCAAATCGCTGTCGCATTTCCCCTAGGCTAAAGCAAATCACCCACAACACGTGCTCTCATCCATTACCTATAAGCATCAAATTCGGTCAGTCTTCCATGCCCAGTTGCGAATCCCTCTTCAACACATCCACAAAGAAATGGTGGGAGTTCAATAGTCCAATCGGGATGTTACACTTTTAATTTGGTATGGACCTTTAATACTAGCCATAATTTCAAGCAAGTATTACATAATTAACCATTAAATACTTGGTATTGTTGGACAAAGGATTGCTTTGCTAGTATTTAAAGAAATTTCCTTGCTTTGCTTGTGGACCCAATTGAGTTTATATTGACTCAATTTGTTTTGGGTTGTTCACTTACCTTGTTCTATTGCATTAGAAGAGTATTGTGTATTATTAGTTGCAGGATTTGTGTTAAAAATAAGTTTGGGGGAAATTCACATAAAGGTTTTTTTAGAGTTGCACACCACCTGTTCAACATATTGCCTCAAAGAGATTTTGCACTTGTTTGGCCATTTCCTTGTTGTTTTTGGGTTAACAAAGTGAAAGTGCTAATTGCCTATGGCTCCCGAAAGACATAGAGGGGAAAGTTCAGGAACTTTTAGCAAGTATAATAAGAAGCGATTTGTGAGTCCTCAAGCTTTCTATAGGTATCAAAATTAGTCATCCTGTAAAACTCTAATTCCTGAACGTGGTTTGCTTCCGGATGAGCGGGAAGATGGGAAGTTGCTCAAATGATACGGAGCCGGAAATGGATGGTATTTATAGCACAACCTGAGCTAGCAGCAGTAAAAATTGTAAAGGAGTTTTATGCCAACGCTAAAGAGGCCGTCGAAAATTCAGTGATGGTTCGTGGTAAATCAGTAAATGTTGGGCGAAAGGCAATTAATGCATACTATGGCTTGCAAAAGATCCATGGCAATGGGTATACGAAATATATGCAATAGGACTTGGATTACAGTGAGATAATTATAGCCTTTTGTGAACCAGGGACTGAATTGAAACTGACAGACCAACAAGAGGCAATTCACTTCCCTTCATCCAAGCTGAGCAGATATGGAAAATATTGACATGCATTCATTTACGCTAAACTGGTGCCATACTGACATATGAGTGATGTTATTAATCAGCGGCCCGCTTTGTTATTCTGCATAGCCAAAGAGAAAATGGTTGACATTGGGGAAGTTATACATGAGTCTATTGTGCGAGGACTTGAAGGGAGTACTTTCAGTGGGCTGCCTCACCCAGCGTTGATAACAGCTTTATGTCACCAGGCTGGGGTACAGTGAGATGATGATGAACCAATATAGGCCCCCTTAGCCCCGATTGATCATTCTGTGATGGTGCGGTACAAGATTTGGGTTAGGGACGAATCACACCCAAGGGGCTTGGGATTTATTATTCCCTAGGAGCAATTGGAGGATCAACCTGTCAAACAGCCTATCAATGCTGAGGATCCAGTTCAGCCACCTAATTTGGTTGAGGATATTCGTCAGGACTTAAGGCATCATACTAGACAGATTGACTTGGTGGCCACACAGATACAGTAAAGATTTGATCGAATGGACCATCAGCAGAGTTGTCTTGCTCAGCGTTAAGTAGAAATTTATACATACAACATCAATTGTACCACAGCATTGGCAGAGATGTTTGGCAGGACGAATCCAATAGCGGGACCATATCAGTTTCCACCACCTCCTCCTCTGTCTATTTATCCACCTCAAAACTTACCTCCTGACGATGACGGTGATGAAGACGGTGACGATGCTAAAGATGAAGAGTAGCGCTATGGTCAGGGAAGTCCTCTGTTCTTAATCTTGTACTATTTAACAATGAGGATGTTTTAGTTAAGTTTGGGGGTGGCATTATTCTTATTTTAAAAGTGTGCATATAGATAGTTTAGTATCATTATCATTGTGTTTATTCATGTTAATTAAGCATGGTTTATTGTAGTGTACATGTGCATGATGGTGGTAATTTTTGAATGCATTTTATGAATACATTTTAGGTTGTGTTACGCATTTAGCTGCATGAATCAAATAGCGAATGACATAGTTATCTCATTTTGGCTAATGATAAGAACTTGAAAAGGATTGAAAGCTAATGTAGAGTGATGACTTGAACGGTGAAGTTAGTTAGGCTTGTCTGAAATTCATGTTAGTAAGGAAGGCACGTAGTTGACTATTTGATCAATTTGAGTTAAATCCTTTTATAATCTGTGTCTGGTGAGAAATTCGGGACAAAAGGTAATAAAATCAATGAAATATTTATGAAGGCACGTAATGAGCAAGAAAATAAGTTTGGGGGGATAAAAAAAGTCTATAAATAAATAATCTAACTTGACTAATTTAGTTTCGTGGCCATTATTGCTCAGGTTATTAGATCCGTACGGGTGTCTTAACACCTAGTGCCCTAAAGCCAACGGGTTTGGGAGTCACTGGTTGATAGCTCGATACATGGGTAGCTTTGAAAAGCCTAACGAAACTATATATTGCACATGTCGAGTTGTAAAGCGAGATGGAGCGTAAAACGCACCCGAAAAAAAATTAATAAAGTATGTTGTAGTACCCCCTTTGTTTAGTAATTGTTTACATGAGTCGGATTAGTTGTTTTGCTGATCGAGTTAAATAAAAATGGAGTTTCTTCCTATGATGTTGATTATATGAGTGATTTGGGTTGTGATTGATTTGAATAGTTGATTCACACACACACAACATGGATGATGACAAGTGTAATTTGGCTAATCAGTTTAAGTTGGGAACTTTACTTTGGTTGATGTTTATTATGTAGATATTTGAGGCCTAATGTTGAATGCTATGTTATTCTAGTTAATTGATTTGTAGGCATTGTAGTTAGGTTGCATTGTGCATCATTGCATTGCTTGGGGACAAACAATTGGTTAAGTTTAGGGGTATTTGATGAATGAGTTTTATACCTACGAACCAGGTGTTGTTAAGCTTAATTATTGTTATCTTTAAGTATTTTTAGGATCATTTTACTTATTTTTGGTATTTATTTTTGCATGATAGAGCTGGGGGGCCATACCTGTCATTTTGGTGAAGAAAAGGATTAAAGGATTATTAAAATTTAACATAATGGAATTTTTGTAAATTGATGGTCTGAGCCAAGCGCCTAAGCACTTGGAATCATACTAAGTTGAGCGCCTAGGTGCTCTAGTGCAATTTATGTTGAGTTTTGTGTGGCTGAGAGGAAATTGGAAGCCGAATTGGAACGAGGGTTTTTGATAAATATTCAAAGAGAAGACTTAAAATAGGAGGGAAAACAAGAAATTGCAGAGAAAAAAGAAGAAGGAGAACACGAAGAAAGATTTCAAAAGCTAGAGATCACGAAGAAAATTAGGAACAACCATACAGTTTCTTCTAATCCTTTCTCTAAATCTTTGATTGTTGTAATTATTTGAGATGTTTAAGTTTTTGATTTGGATGATATTCTCTTTTATTGCTATGAACTAATTTTCAATTAAGATTGCAACGGAAGTTGGTATGAAATTTAAATTGATGCTTTTTGTTTAATATAAGTTAGTTTTCATTGAATCATTTATTATATCTTGTGCTTATTGAATAATTGTCTGGCCAACAATTACGTGGATAATCTATTTAAAATTGGAAATGGAATAGAGATTTAGGTCTAGATATGATATCATATGTTCATATAATCTGAATAAGATTAATATGATTAGCATGTAGGATAAGAATATACCTGCGTGTCATTTGTAGCCACTGAAAGAACTTGAGCTTAAAACCCTAATTAATTTGATTCACATAAGAATATAGTGAGTTAATTGATTAGGGTGTTATTTATAATTCTATTGCTTAATTGCTAGATTTATGAGGATTTGTTTACGCATCATTCGGAAGAAGTGTGTGAATACTGAAAAGAGTTTTGGGTTAATGATTCATGTTAATTAGGCAAATTAAATAGGCAGCGAAATGATTTAAATTATATACCAAGGGAAGTTGTAATCTTAACTCATTAAATCTGTAACTTACTCTTGTGAACATTATTTATTAGTTAATTTTGTTACTTTTAATTCTCAACTTAAAACCAAGATTCGTAGTTTAAATAGGATTAATTAAATTGAATTTGGTAATTGATAGATATTAATTTATTTCCTTGTGGGAACGATATCCTTGCTTGCTAAATACTATAAACGAATGTGTATACTTGCGTGTTAAGTGCTAGTAAGAAATTAGGCAACAACTAGGCACATTGTAATGAATAAATGTGACACTCCCAAATTCGGGTACTTCGTTTCTACAGGATTTGGTGTTCACTATCCAAATATATCAGATCACATCTAACTACGCATTCAAGTATAAATGAAAACTCTTAATTAAAATAGAAATCTCCCATTTAAGGGTTACAACATTTTTAACAAATAAATCCCAGGTCATCTAACCTTAATAAAACATCAATGCGGAAATATGATATAAGTCTATTACATAAACATCATTTAAACAAATATAACAAGTCTTCATCACTTGTTTCATTTGCCTTTTCCTTTACTAGTGGATGGCTCATCAACTCTTTCAACTTTAGCTGCAATGTTATTATGCAAGGGTGAGCAACAATTGCCCAACAAGTAACACAACAAAAATAATAATAACATGCAAATAATTAATAGATATCAGATAATCAAATTCTCGACTTTTGAATCAAGATTAGAATACGAGAATCAAAAAAACGTTGAGGGTCACAAGACCACGAACTATGTCCCAGGTTATCAAGTATTTCTACTTTAAACCTTTAATAGTCGTAAGACTATATGGATCTTACTTCTCGTATTTAGGGAGATCAGCCATTTGTACCATGTATGTGCACAATATCTAAACGCTAACGCGTAAAATAATCCCCCATATAAGGGTTGTTCATCTCAATTTAACATCAAAGTCCGTACCAAAGGAAGTTTGGTTTGGATTTACTTCAATAACGTTTCTAGAATTTAGAACGTTCATCAACTATGGACTAGTCGAATCAATAAGGGTTCGCTAGTCAATCAAGGTTCAATAATTTAATATGAAAGGTATTCAAGAATTAAAAGACTGAATCTCAAAGGCATACAATCGAATAAACTCTGTATAACTGAAGTATTACTTAAAAGGATTCAGAATAACACATTTGAATTCATGAACTTGAATGAATTATGATAAAGAACTTGATCAATATAAAGTAGAATATAGAAACTTGCATAATAGAGAGATAAGGTTTTAGAACTTGCTCAATGAAATGTAGAGTTAAGGAACTTACATAAAAGTAGTAAGTAAGGATAAGATACTTGCCTCGTGCGTATATTATAATTTAAAATTCACATTCTTTAAACAACCTACACATTCCGTTTATAAAGCAGTAACAATGATTAGTTACAACATTATAAACACTTCAAGATTCACTTTCATTCGATTTCATCTTAATATCTCGATTGTCATCGGATAATTAATAAGTATTTGCTTATCATCCATTAAGTATCTTATTATTCATTTAATACCTTAGTCTAATCTTTAAACATGCACATGGTAACATAACATGAGCACAAAGAAAGAAAAAAATTTCATGTCCTGTTCCACCGCCGGGGCGGTGGTTTCCTTCACAAAGTTCCTGCCGGGGCGAGGCTACTACCGAGGTGGTAGAATTTAGTTCATTTTGGGCGCCGGGGTGAGGACATCGCCGGGGTGCAACCTTAGTTCATTTACACTGCCGGGGGGCGGCAATCCTAGTGTATTTTCACCGTCGGGGCGGTGGACCCGAAACCAAGTTCCTGTAGTTCGCGAAGAACATAGAAAAATGTTGCTGAGTATCCAAAATACTCATATTAATAATACTCATTTTAAATCAACGTATTGTAGGTATATGCGTCGATTAAAGTAGAAAGTCAAAAACAAAACTCATGTAGAGGGTTCTATTATTGAACGCTACACGGAGGAACAGGTTGTCAACTTTTGCTCATTGTATTTTGACGATGTTGTCTGAACGAAACACAACCGTTTAAGTAGGAATGAGGTCGTCGGTCCCCAATCTCATGTTGATGATGAGTTAGTTATATTCATATATCCGGCTAAACTATTTGGTCATGAGACAATAACTTACTTAAGCGACAAAGATTTGAATTAGATTGTATCTATATACGTGCTTCTAAATATGTCCGAAGTATCATCATACATCAGGTATGGATTATTATTTGTCGCATGTAATATAATTTATAAGCGTAATCAATTATATATTAAACCATTTTATTATTATTTCAGTTCATTCGAAGAGAAAGCATATGCTTCTAACCCGGCTTTAACTACAACATAGTTGGAAGCATTCACTATTGCTAATTTTCAACAGTGGTTTAAGAGAAGGGTTGAAGAAGCGAACCTTTCTGAGCATTTTAGAGATGTCATCCAAGGTACTTACAAAGTTATTAGTTCTTTTCCCAGCTGCATTGTGAATGGGTACAGATTTAAGGTCGATGACTTGAATGAACTCACATCAGTCAATTCTATGGTTGTGGTGTTGGGAAGCTATTACCATGATTTCGAGTCCAATTACTATGGACGTTTACAGGATGTGGTTATGCTCAATTATCTCAGGGGTAAGAAGGTAGCTACATTTAAGTGTCGCTGGTTTGATACTGAAAAAGATGTTAAAGTTGATCGTAATAAAATCGCCACAGTAGATATCAAATCAAAACTAAAATTTGATGATGTATTTGTGTTAGCCAGTCAAGCGACTCAAGTGTACTATGCTCCAAATGTCGTAAATAGTAGAAACCCCTGGCATATAGTTGTCATAATGAAAACACGTGCATTTGATGATGTTAATATGTTTGGGATGGATGAGGCGTTGCAAAAAGATGTTAGCAATCCTAGACAGGTAGTGCTAAATGATGAAGATGTGATAACAAATAATGTTATTGACGTAGCCGACGATGAGGAAGTTGAGGATGACGTGGTCATGAATGAGTACGTAGTTGTTGAAGATGATAACGACGACAAAACTGATATCAATGTTGAATCTGATGGGTTTGATGATGTACAAACTTTAAACTTATTTCAAATTAGTAAATAATGAAATATTAATATATTATATTTAATTAATTTAACTTCAAATTCACATGCGTTATTTTTGTTATTTCAGTAGTATATTTATATCTAGATATAGCGATGGAGGTTGTCGCGGTGATGGGCGATCCGGATTTGGAGACGCTAGCCACGTTGGAGGCTCATCTTAAGGAGCTAGTAAATTGTCTGAACTGGGATTTCAATATATCTTAGTCTGCATTAGTTTATGTTTTTTAACTCAATTTTTTTAATAATTACAAATGCTCGTCGTCGATGACACCGAGGGACTAACCTCGGTATCTTCGGTCATCCGCCGACAGTTCCACATACAATCCGAGTGGATGTCAACTCTGCACAGTAACTGTTAAACCATCAGAAATAAGAAGTTAAATTTACATAATTTATTGTATGACACAATTGACGTAACACAATATTGTTATATTTTTACGGTAGTATACTAGACCCGGTTGCTAAGGCGACCATACACGCTATCTGCCTGACGCACTTCTCGACTGGTGCATGCGCTTCAGCTAGTACGGGCAATATAATGCCTTGTTTATGGGCACTGTCCTGCGGGAGTTTTACGTAAGTTAATTTTCTTATAAATTAGTCAATTATATGTATATAGTCATTGGTCAAGAAATTAATACAGGCAGGAGGGCATCTCTCAAGCAGCCGACGACGGTGTTGCTATTACACATGTAGCTAAGAACTATGTCGGCTGGCTATATGAGATGAGACAAAGGGCAGTCCGAGTAGTTGTGGACCAGCCCGGGACCACAATCAGAGATAATTAGCCCCACATAATCTTCGATGCAACATGGGAGGCTATGTGTATGCACTGGGATGCTGATGACTTCAAGAAGAAGTTCGAGCAGGCAAAGAAGAATAGTGGCCAACTCCGAGTCATACACACTACTGGCTTACAGTCTTTTGAGGAGGTAAAGTCGGTAAGTGTCATGTATTTAGTTGTTTAGTTACTCAATTCTCAAAAGAATACTTAATAACTATTTTGTGAATGTATTTATTAGGTAATGCGGGAGAGCTTGGGCCGACCTCCGACCATGATAGAGTTCTGGAATAGAGCCCACACGCCAAAGGACTCTAATATGTCTTCCACAGCAGTAGCTATACGGGTAGAACTAATCTTAATTTTTAGTAACTTTTAATATTAGGTAGTTAATAAAATGATATAATTAACTCACGTATACAAAATAAATTACAGAACCAATTTCAAAGGCTTTGGGACCAGCGTGTAGCTGAGTTACAAGCTGCTAGAGGGGATTCTGAGTCCTTAGATTCCACCATCCCTTCGCCCGAGATTGAATTATCTTGGGATGAGGAGCAGAGACTATGGGTCGCATCTCAAGATCCCCCTAGTAGCAGTACCAGCAGGTATCGAGTGTTGGGCCTACCAAGGATACCTGCATATACACTACTTGGAAGTAATAATATTTCTTATGTTTCTCATTATATCATAATTTATCACACGCTATAAATTATTATTAGTAATGTTATATTTATTTTCGCAATCTCTAGCCAACGCTAGCGTTTGAGAGCACTTATTGGACAATCACATATGGGTGTTGGCTTGGTTGACGCCATGTTCCAAAGAGTTATGGCGGCGGTATCGGAGACGTTTAGTACGGATCCGATATTCCGTCGTTAGGTCTTGCCTACACGTGTTCGCGTCCACTAACTTGTGGAGGACATTGTAGAAGGGGTCACCTTCGAGATTACGGGTATCCCTCCAAAGCAGTTCGAAGCGATACGCGACGAGGTGCTCCGGATGGTGGTTACCCTACTCACGGAGGCTTTTGGCCCGCTGCTGAGTCAGTCCTCTACTACTTAGGTATAATTTCTTTTTATTGCAAGTTCATTATTCAAAATATTATTTAATTTTTACTTAGTTGTCTCTCTAATACTCTCATACGGACTAATAACTTGTGTTTTTAATTATATCAATAGGGTGGCGATGGTGATGTCGTTAGCGATGACGATGTCACTGGCGATGGTGATTACGAGGATTTTCATATGCCAGAGCAGTAACGTCGATCCCCGCTCGATGATTCTCCTCCTACTGGTGGTATTACTAGATTAGGTTGATATTTTGTATAGCAGTAGTTTAGATGTTATGTAAAATAATTGTAAATTATTGTAGTTTAGCTTATTTCTTTGTAAATCAATGTATTTTATGTCGTGTTTTGTAAATAATTGAAGAGTCTTGTTATTCTTTGTAGTTTACAAGTTATATCATTGTACTTAACATAAACGTGTATATATATTGTTCTTCAAAGTAGTTACGTTGTGTTGATTACGATATAAGTTGCGTGGATGTAGTTAATAGTTATTTATTGTATGTATTGTTGGGATAAAGTATGTTACAGGTACAAAAATGGGGTTTAAAAACCTAAAAATTGTAAAAACAAAAAAAAATTAAAAATTTCCGACGGAATAAGGTAATTCCGACATAATTTCCGTCGGGAATAAGGAATTTAATTTAATAAAAAATCCTCTATTTCTGACGGAAAATCCGTCGGAATTTATCTGCACCAGATCACTTCTTAAGCCACCACATGTGCTCTGATTTCCAATGAATTAAATCCGTCAACACTAATCCGTCGACCATAACAACTCCTATCCTCGACGGAATTTTCAACAGACTAAAGTCCGACGAGGCTAAATACGACAAAATTTTCGACGGAATATTCCATCGAAAATAAGTTTATTCCGACGGATTAAGCTTATTTTCGACGGAATATTCCGTCAAAAATATCCCTTTTTCTTGTAGTGATATTCCGTCGGTCTTAGGCCACACCCGAGCAGACAAAAAGGTGACACGTGTCCAATCTTATGCTCAACGAAATCCATCCGTCAAGAATAATCTGTTAAACATAGCAAACTTCGACGACCAATTCCTCGGCCATAATTCCGTCAAAAATAATTAGTTCCGACGGAATTGGCAATAGACTTAACCCCGACGCCCCTTATTTCGATGGAATTGCCGACGGAATTATCCGACGGAAATGAGCTAATTCCGATGGAATAAGCTCATTTCTGACGGATAATTCCATCGGAATTAAGTCTTTTTCTTGTAGTGGTTCCGTCAAAATTACCGTCTATTCCGTTGATATTAGTAAGCTTGCCAGAGGGAAAATTTGATGCCACGATCTAAGCCTAATTCTGACAGAATTCCGTCGCGTTTATACGAATTTCAACATAATAATTTCGTCGGAATTACATCAATCTCGACGGAATTCATTCCGTCGGAATTAACACTTTTTCTTGTAGTGAAAATTCAATTTTTGAGTTACATATTTCTTATAAAAAAGGGCTCCAAATTGCTTTTAAACTAGAGCACTTCCAATATTTGTTAGAACACACACTTACACTTATGGAATGACACAATCATTTAGGCACAAGTCACTCAAATACACACTCTATTTTTAAGTTAACTTATTTAAATTTTAGGGAAAACTTTAGAAAAGCGATAATTGAGATTCATGGAAGTCGGAGGTGCTTAACATCTTCTATTCGCTTAAACAAGCCTTCAAACTCCAAAATCTCGGTTTTGGACCAATTTAATAGAGTCACAGTTATTGAGTCTTTTAATTAAAAAACCTTAGAATTCGGATGAGTTTGTATATCTATTTAAAACAAATACCAACTGACGACTCTATCTCATTAGTCAACATTAAAATCAACCTATATATAAAACCAAGAATTATTTAATTATCCTTTGAAAGACATTTTAAAAAGATTTTTTTGTGAAAAATACCGGCGTTGACACTAACGTTTAAAGTTGGTACCAGAAAATGGTTCGATCTTGGTAAAATCAGGTGCTTCCCTCGTGATAGTGAGCATGACATAATCAATTGATAGACCAAAAGTTTCAAGAATACATATTACAATAAAATATTTCCTTAAGATTGTTATCAATGTAACACCCATGGTCGAAGGCAAAAATCTACACCGCAGTAATTAATAATCCTGAAACAATAGAACAAAAGGGTGAAGTAATAGAACCAACAGACCAAGGAGTGTATGTACATTGTCCTTACAAAATACTTTAGCCCTTCTAGAGAAGAACTGTCGGTGCTCGAGAGTCATTAAAATGAACCTCCAAGATTTAACGATCTTATTCCACCACAACAAGGTACGAGAACTACAGCGAAATGTAAGGAATCAACCTATAGAGAAAAAGTAAGGGAATAAAAAATATAGAGAAAAGGAAGATATTTGAGTAGACTAATTACGGAAAGTATTGATGGTGCATATTATAACTTGCAAGTTTTTCCTAACAAATAGATAGTGTCCTGTTTCTTTCTTCTGATACTCATTATCCTTGCAATTTCATTGTGGCAACACCATTTTTCGAAATGTTTGTGAAAGTTTTTAAATTTGGTATCACTTAAATTTTCTAACATTAATTTCATGGCGTTCTTGTTTGTTGCATGCTGGTTATACCTGTCGGTGGATGGGGGAGCTATATTCTAAATCTTTGATTTTTTTATTTATTTATTTTTTACTTTCCTTAGATTTATTATCTTTTATGGTGAATGAAGTGATATTCAGATTTTTCTTGGCTCCTTAGGACTAAAAGCTTACTAGTTGAAACCTTAGATGAGCACTATGTGTTTTATAATTTTCATGTTTCTTCAATTCTATTATGGTGTTGTTTTAGACATAGTCATGTGCATATACATTATGAAATTTAATTCTTAGATCATTTTGGATTTCATAGGATTAGTTCTAATTCTTTTCCTTCTCACTGAAGTATGAGAAAAAGGACTATACATTTGATTGACTCTATGGGCCTTAAGCTCGAGTGCAGTGGTGGACGTGTATGCAAGGCAACATAGGCACCTGCCTATGCTGACTTTTTTTTACAGGTACAGGGGCAGGGCAGAAGTGTAATATGTACAAAGTCAAGGGGGCAGATTGAAGAAGGAGTAAAGTTAGAGGGAGCAAAAAGAAATTTTTTATTGTTAAATCTAATAACAAATACTCTGTACGGCAGATGACCAGGCGGAAGACTAGTAGGCTAGTACTTTGCTCTGTTGTTATTCTAATTTCTACATTTATACTTCTTAAATTCTAGATCATCTCCCCCACCCCCAGTCGGGCAGCCGGACTAAGACCACCACTGACCTCTTGATCTCCACGGGACCAGACCACGCACATCTTCTACAGTTCTACTTCTAGCAAACTTAAAAGGTAAATTAATTAAGGCTTTTTTGTTTGATAATTTAAAATTTGTAGAATTAATTGTAGTTTGTTTGAATTTGTTGTTGGTTGGGGATTTGGGGTTAAACCCAATTCAATTTATTTGATGTATTTGTTATTTTTTGGACTTAAGTGGCAACTAATTAAGGCTTTTTTTATGTTTAAAGTTTAAAGTTTAAACTTACTTGAATGAGGGCTTTGGGTACTGTTGACCCTCTGCCATACGTTGCAGCAGAATAATTTATTTGATTTTGTTAGAGAATAAGTCTGCTTTTTATGTTCATTATTTTGCTCATCAGCTTCAATTGACACTTGTAGCAGTTGCAAAAAAAACATAAAAAACTTAAAACATTCTTTGATTATCTTGCAATTTTGGCAAATGTTGTTGGAGCTTCTTGCAAGCGTAAAGAAGTTCTTCGAGTGAAGCACATAGAAAAAATAATTTAGGGAGTTGCTTCTGGTGAAATCAAGACCGGACGTGGGTTGAATCAAGAAGTGACCTTGAAGCGGCCTAGAGAAACGCGCTGGAGCTCACATTATGACACAATTCTTAGTGTCATTAACTTATTTTCTAAAACAATTGAAGTGCTTGAGATAGTAGAAGATGATACATCTGGGGATAAAAGTATATAAGCAGGTACTTTGTTGAATTTTATGCGAGATTTTGAGTTTGTATTCTTGTTGCATTTAATAAAAAAAGTTTTGGGAATCACGAATACCTTGTCACAAGCATTACAAAAGAAAGACCAAAATCTCATAAATGCAATGACTTTAGTTACTGTCTCAAAGCAACGGTTACAAAGTATGAGAGATTCGGGTTTTGAGAGTTTGCTGACAGAAACTACTAAATTTTGTAATGTGCATGAGATAGTCGTTCGACAAATGGAAGATGTCTTTTTGGTTTAAGGGAGATCACGTCGGGGTGAAAAAGTTACCAATTTTCATCACTTTCAGGTTGAGTTACTCTATACAGTGATAGATAGTCAACGTCTAGAATTGAATGATCGATTTGACAATATTAATATAGAGTTGCTCTCATGTATAGCGTGTTTTGATCCAAGTAACTCATTCTCAGCATTTAACAAGGAACGGTTGATTCAATTTACAAGGTTTTACCCGTTGGAATTTCAAGATAAAGAACTTTGGGGGATTGATGATCAACTTGAAACTTACATTGTAGATGTAAAAAATGATCCTGAATTTTCTAATGTGAAAGGGATTGGTGAACTTGCTCAAAAGTTAGTTGAGAAGAATAAGGCTAATTTATATCCTCAGGTTTATTTGTTGTTACAATTGGCTTTGACTTTGTCGGTTGCTACTGCCACGGTAGAGAGAATATTTTCAGCGATGAATATTATTAAAACTACTCTCCAAAATCAAATGGGCGATAAATGGTTGAATGATTGCTTAGTTCCTTATATTGAAAATAATGTATTTGAAACTATTGATAATGAAGCTATCTTAGAATATTTTCAAGCAATGGGGAATAGGAGGATAGCATTGTAATTTGTAACCATTATTCTGATTAATTAATATTATTATTAGTTAAAGTTTTCTTTATTTAATTTTAATAAAAAAATTACTTAAAATCCGTCCCTGCTGGATTCAAATCCTGGATCCACCCATGCTCGAGTGTCTTGTCCTTTTGGCACAATGGACTACATTAAGTTGCTTGATTTGGAGAGATATTGAGCAAATAGTTCAAGAAGCATGCACAAGAGGTTGTGCTCCCACGAACAAACGAAGTAGCATAACTTGAATCTGCTACATCGATCATGATTTCGCCTATGTTGAGTAAATGATAGATAATGGAGCACTTCATTTTTATGATGATAGACTACATGTTTCGTGTAATATCGATTATGCTTAAATTAGTTTCCATCACTTTCATATGTTGTCCTTCATATACTTGTACTATAGAGTTGAAAATGAACTCGAGTGGTTTGAAACCCTGTTCAAGATCGACTCAAAAAATTCGAGTGAGACTCAAATTTGATACTTAAACGAATCGAATTAAAATCTCTTTTGATACTCGGACACTTACACGAGTTTAATATGAATCACCTATACTACCATAAAATAGGCTATCTACGACCTCCTATCAGCAACTACATGCGGTCGCTGATGCTTATTTGCGACCAACTAAAGTTGCTGAAACAAATTTTAGATATTCTGGTCGCTAGCTGTCCATCGGCGACCACCATCAGCGACCGACAATACTGACGGAACCGGTCGCCAGATTGTGTCAGGCTGAGTCAGCCTTTAACATGACGTGGAGCCACTTGTCAACGACCAGTATTAGCGACCGTATGCGGTCGCCAATATTAAAAAAATTAATCAATTCCGCTTGCTGAAAAGTAATAGCGACCGCATGCGGTCGCTGATACTAAATTTAAAAAAAATTATCTATTTTGTGGATTTTCCAAAAAAGGACCTGTTTTGTACCTGCTTTATATCCCAACACACAGCAATATCTATAAATAAACCAACATCGATACAAATCCATAGACCCATCCATACAATAAGACCAACACAATATATATAAGGGAGTCGATATTTTCACACTATTTTTTGATATTTCCACACTGTTGCCCCCACATATTTGGTAAGTTTATTTTTCATGCCCATTTTACCCCTAGTTGAAATAAACCTCTCTCTTCCTCTCCCTTCCCCATCCCCTTCCCATGCACACAACTCAGTCTCATCAAATCCAAATTCCTTCGATCAAACAAATCAATTCAAATCCAAAACAAACAAACCAAAGTCATGTCTAGATCCAAATCATCATTGTTCTATTAGTGAATAACGGTGGCATATCCGCTCTCGCAAGTATCCTCTCTCAGTCATCAAAAATGCCTTGAGCCTCCATATTTTGCTGGATTATTACGATGCCAAAAAGCTTCACGACATCTCCAAAGGTAAGCTAGTGTTTGTGAATATCATGGATCTGAAAGGCGGCAAGGCGGTAAGGGTTTTGCTCCAAACGATGAGGCGTTTAAGGAAAAAGGACTACCGGATCTGACGGTATCATGCCCTTGTTAGTTACTCTCCGATCGGGACATTAAAGAGTGTAGATACCCAAATTTTGCACTTCGTATACTAACCTTGACAGGAGGGCAAATTCATCCATTGAGCCGGCCTACGAGGACGAAGGAAGGGCGCAAGTACGAACACTCGACGCCACCGCGACGATTTACAACCGAAACCGACGTGACAACAAGGCTGTCCGAAATGAGCATTCCCGAATGATGTGGCACGTCTCCAAGTAATTCCCGGACTGCAAAATACGAGCCTGTCGGCGAGAACCGACGTCACGACACGAGAATCGAGGTGTAGCACGAAAATCGAGAAAGTCAAGTCAGCCAGCCGCGGATTGATCTGCGGCCAATGAGTGCGCCTTTTGAAAACACGGAACTCGAAACACGGAAACCGAAAATCAGTTGAGTGGAGGGGTGGCGGTCAGCCAGCCGCAGATCAATCTGCGGCCAGCCAGTCGCAGATCCATCTGCGGCCAGCCAGCCGCAGATCCATCTGCGGCCAGCCAGCCGCAGATCCATCTGCGGCTGGCTCTGGCCAGCCTATTTTAGCTCATCCCTCACTCAGCATAAAGGAGGTTGGAGCAGGCGGGGAGAGAAAGGAAAAACAGCAGCAACAGCTCAGAAATTAGGGAAGGAATAGCATAAATTTGCAACAAAAGAGGAGAGAAAGAGAGAAAAAAAGAGAGGAGATTTATACTCTTTTGATTTGATTGTATCATATATACTTCTCAATCTATTCAAACACACAAGTTTACATCCACTTTGATATCATTTGCAAGGTGAAAATCTCCTTATTATTGCAATTTCTATCATATCATTTGGTCAAATTAAATGTAGTTTTCATGTAATTTATGGTGGAACAATGAATTAGGGATTATTAGTGAGTGTTCCATCAGAACAAAATTCTTCCTAATAACCCGATCATATTCATTTATTGATTTTTGTTTGTTTTACGGTGATATATCGGGCGTGGTTCCTTTGGGTTGTTATTTTAGGATGTCTTGGCATTATTAGATTATCCGTATTGGTTATTTCTTATAATATCCGCTTTGTGGTTGTGTAGAAATTTGGGGTGTGAGCCTAGGAAAGCGACCCAGTGGTCCAAATCCGATGATGGACTTCTTTTGATGTAGATAGTAGGAATGATGTAGTTTTCATTGTATATATGTAATCGTCGGGCCTTAAAACGACGCCAAGGCGAGAATCGTGGTTAAGGCCCCGTCATAGTGAAAGTATGCGATTGTTGGCGTTCGGGGTTATTTTGATGGCTTACATGCCCATGAATAGCCCCAACGCATTTTAATGCTTGATTTGATTTATGACACAAAATTGATTTCAAAGCTAAACGATAAGATTTTCATAAAATCAATCAAATTAGGTTATTAGAATCACGAGGCTAAAAATTGGGAGTGCTAATGAATGTCGATTCCTCTTTAACGAGAAGCTAAAGAAAGTCGTTTTTCCAAAGACATTACAAGAATGATTTTATACGAAATAAATAATGTCTTATTAAATCTTTGTGCATAGGGTTAAAGAGATTCTAGAAATTGCCCAATCGTTTCACGAAAGCAACGTATAGATCTCGATTCCTATTTTGACGAAGGTTTAGAAAACTCTTGTTTTGCCAAAACAACACCTAATGCAATCTCACAGTTTTGACAATTAAAATCAAATATTTTCTCATAAGGCTTTCTCGTATAAACCGAAGGATATTCTAAAGCATTCCCAAAAGAAAAACACGTCTTTTTTGAAAACCCAATTGGTTTCTTCATGCAAACTCACCACCATATTCACATAGGCACACATACACACACACGCACACATACACATTTCATGAATTAAAGGATAGGAAAGTATCAAGATTGCGGTAACCGTGTTTCACGGAAGTCGGGGGGTGCCTAACACCTTCCCCTCGCTTAAGCAAGCCCTCGAACTCTATGAATCTCGGGTTGTAGACCAATTAATTCGGAGTCACATATGAGCCAGCGATTTATAAAAAAACAAAAACTCGGATGAGTTGGTACATCCATTTCAAATATACCAACTGGCGACTCTGGTCGAATTGGCTCATCATAAAAAATGATCTTTCAAAACCCCGTCGACATTAATGCCGAGCTTTTCCAAAAAAATCATCTAAACCAAAAGGCTAAAATTGGAAAGGGTAATAATCACCAAAGGAGCGACATTTCCCGGCGTCGACAGCTGGCGACTCTGCTGGGGACATTAGAGGGCTTAAGCCGCGTTCAAATCTTGATGCTATCCTATCCTTTAAAAATTCATAAAATGTGTGTGTGTGCGATATTTTGATTTTTTTTACTTTTGTTGTGTGAATGTGTGTTTTGCCCAATAAATGAATGATTTGAATGGGATTGTTTTACTTTAAAGTAACCATTTGCATACGGTGAGAACGATGAATGTGACTGTATGTTGAGAGAGTACCTCCTCCTGAGGTGAACCTGTCGGTTACTTATTACTGGACTCGAAGGGGCTGCTCCCCGGAGATGGCTCAGGAAACGCACCACCCAAATCCGCTCCAATCGAAAGGATTCAGACGAGTAGATTACGAAGATTTGGGGACCTTTATGCCGAAAAGCCCGCGAGAGTAACCTTAGGATAGGTCAGCCTCAGATTAACCCAGCGCAGGAAAAGTCTCTTCATGCCTTTTACGTTCGCGCGTATAAATGTCATAGTCCCATTCAACTGTCATATACTTCCCCTTCTGTCAAAAGAAAATATTAACCTTTATGTTTTGCAGGGAATAGCTGGGAAGGCATAATAAGTCGTGTCTATCAATTATTATTGCAATAAAGGATTACTAACATGTTGTTTTGCAGAGAAAGATTAAAAAACCCAAAAAACAAAAGTTACAGCTTTAACATGCATCCATATCCTTTCATTGCCCAGGACTAAACTTCAAACTGTTGTTTCTGTAGGATTGCTCCTCAAACGCGTTCGCAATCTAGGAGATCCCAGGACTCTACATCTGAAATGGCTGATATTCCATCTACTAATCCTGGTTCCATATCTAGGGAGGAATTTGATGATTTTAAGAAACAGACGTTGGAAATGGCCATGATGCTAAAGGAACAATTGCTACCTAGACAGGATCCACCTAAAGAGGATCCACCCCAACCTAAGGGCGAGCCAGTCGTCCCAAGGGCCATTCCTATACCTAACAAGACAGTGATTACTATCCCAGAGGAAGGAGACACTGACGACCTTCGGAAGAAAATGAAACAAATGAAGGAGACCATCCAATCTCTAAAGGGCATAGGTTCCCTAGGCAGGGTTAATTATTCAGATCTATGTGTCTTCTCTGGAACCAGATACCCGGAGAAGTTTAAAATTCTCGAATTTGAGAAATACAATGGGAAGGGGGATCCTTATACACATCTGAAAATATACATTGGGGAGCTTGGATCTTATGCAAAAGACGAGGGTCTAAGGATGCAACTATTCCAAAAAATCCTGACGAGAGAAGCGAGAATCTGGTATGCCCGTCTTGATAATGCCCGGATCCACAATTGGGAGGAGTTGGCCCACACCTTCTTAACACAGTATAGCTTCCAGGCACAAATGGCCCCTGATAGATACCAAATGACGAAGATTAAGAAGCAACCAAAGGAATCTTTCAGGGATTATGCGTAGCGATGGAGGGGTATGGCTGCACAGGTGAATCCCCCAATGAGCGAGTCGGAGATGGTGATGACCTTCGTGGACATTCAAGAGGCACCTTATTATGAGCGGGTTATATCGGGGATTGGAAGACCTTTTGCCGAGATGATTAAACACGGAGAAATGGTGGACATGGGGTTGAAGTCCAGCAAAATTCGGGATTTCACGGCTTTGGAAACAGCTACAGAGCAAATCCAGAGCGGAAATTATGGCAGCACTTCCCGTAGGGTCCAAAAGAAAAAGGAAGAAGATGTTTCCCTCATCCTGCAGGGATCATCTAGAAAGGCAGAAAACAATCCTCCAGTACAGGTATAGAGAGTGGGGCCATCCCGACAGCCTAACTTCACTGATCAGAGGGCGGAAGGGCGAAGGAGATTCGAGACCTCGAAAAATTGAGTATTCACCCCACTCGGGGATCCTCTTGAACGGGTGTTGGCAGTATTGATAGCCCAGAGGAAAATAGTCGATTTGGCACCCCCGAGTGACCCGAATGGAAGAAGGTTTGACCCAAGCAAGAAATGCGCATACCATTCAGGTTCCCCGGGTCATGATACTCAGGAATGTTGGACGCTCAAGCACGGAATTCAGAACTTGATTGATAGTGGGGAAATTGTGGTCGAACAGCCAGACTCCCCAAATGTTAAAATCAATCCCCTGCCTAGGCATGATGGAGGAGGGGTCAATGTGGCGGAAGCCAGTGAAGCCGAGGGGCCGTCAAGGCTGAATTATGTAAAGAAAATCGATGAGATGATCAGCATGATAAGCGATCACGAGAGTACACGGGGAGCGCCAATTAGGTTGGCAGGTGTAAGCAGAAATATCATAGAAGGGCCTGTCAAGTTAGCGGCCCCGAAAATCCTCACCCTCACAGCGAGACCGCAAATCCCTGTCCAGAGTCTGAAAACGGTACCATGGAATTATGGGGGGGTGTCAGAGGAAGCGGCCAGTTGTGCTTCCGTAACAACAAAGGGGAATCCCTTATATCTTCCTGGATGAGTCCTTGAAAGCAAAACGAAGAAAAATGAAGAGATATCCGAGGAGAAAACCATGGAATTCTTGAGGAAGATGGATCATCCGGAAGCAAGAGGGATCCAGATTTTATGCGAGGAGTCGACCCTAGCCTCAATCATGGATTTGGTGTTATTATCCAGTGATCACTGCAAAATTCTGGTGAAAGTCCTGGAGGAGGCATACGTTCCCAAAGAAATTAGCAAGGAAGGTTTTGGCCATCTGGTGGACCATCTGTTGGAAAGTAATGTAATATCATTTAAAGATGATGATATCCCCAAAGAGGGAAGGGGGCATCGAAAACTGTTGCATATTGCGGTGATCTCCTCAGGTTATATTATGAATGGGGTGCTGATTGATGGGGGATCGACGTTGAATATATGTCCCCTCAGTACATTGCAAAAGATGAACATCAATCCTAAGCGCCTACGGGCCAGTCATGTGGTGGTACGAGCCTTCGAGGGATCCCGGAGGGTTACCATTGGGGAGATAGAATTGCCGGTGGAAATAGAACCTTGTACTTTTGATATCTCTTTCCAAGTCCTAGACATTGCGGTAAGTTATAACCTGTTATTGGGGAGGCCGTGGATACACATGGCTGGGGCAATTCCTTCCACCCTACACTAGAAAATTAAACTTATCATCGACGGGAATCTGGTGACGATCTCGGCGGAGTGTGACGACCCTTCTCCTTCCAGGAATGGCCTGCCTGTGATTAATGTGGACGAGTCGGCGGCACCTTCCAGTTTTCAGGCGCTGAAAATCAGCACTCCCCACTACAAATGCCTGGGGGCTCCAGCCGTGAAACCTAAGGTCTCTCCAGAACTTACCTTTGTTGCAAAGGAAATGATGAAAATGAAATTCCAACCTGGACAGGGGTTAGGAAAGAGCAGTCAAGGAATCACCGAGCCCATTCAACTGCCCCATCAGTTAGGCAAAGCAGGGTTGGGATATCATGAAGGCATAGCACGGAGACACCGTCAAGGAACGGCTCCGACTCGACTGGTTGGAAACCCGGTGACCAAGGTCAACAATGAACGAGGGGCTAGCAAGCCTGTGATTGGGACAAGGGGTGAAGAATTGACCCCCACAAGTGATGAGTCGACCAAGAGGGAAAGTTTCCTATAGGAGGTCGAGCAAAAGTTCGAAACCAGGTGCTATATCCCCGGACAGTTAACAGGCATTGAGGAGGGGAAGGATGTTACCACGACACCGGGAGCCCAACAAAGTGTGCATGTCATCGATTGGGCGGGGCTAATTATTCCTGAAGAAGGTATAAAAAGGGTTTCAGGCAATGTGGTCGTGGTCATTGGGGAAGTTTCCGATGTGAGGCCACCTTTCATCCAGCACATTCCGCCTGATATGACCATCGACAACTGGACAATGGAACCAGTGATATCCAAACAAGGGTAAAACATGGAGTCGGGATGGTAGACCCCAGATGGGGGGTGAACGGATACCAGTTTTTGTCCTTTATTTTAAATCTTGCATGGTTATGTATTTTTGTCGTGTTATTTTTAATAGCGATCATAGTGGGAAAGCGGTTTATATATATGACAAATATTTTGTTTTATGTCAGGTGTACCAATTTGAGTATTCCTTGCCTAACAAATGGTCTTTCAAATTTGAATGATGACTATAATTTTGATATTGAGCTGGATTTTGATTTGATAGGCATTGAGCAAGACGAGACAGATTACGACGACGCGCCTGACGAGATCAAAGTATGGGTCGAGGATAAACCCAAACCCAACTTAGACCAAACCATCACCATAGATATCGGAACCCCTGATAAACCCAAAGAGCTCAAGATAGGGACCGACCTTACCCCTAGCCAAAAAGCAGAAATAACTGAGTTGCTAAGCCAGTATGAGGATGTCTTGGCCTGGTCTCATGAAGACATGATCGGATTGTCCACAGACATTGTGGTACACCGGTTGCCCATCAAGGAGGGTTTCAGGCCTGTCAAGTAGAAACTAAGAAAGTTGAAACCGGAGTGGAGCTTGAAGGTGAAGGAAGAGATCATCAAACAGTTCAGGGCTGGAATCATTATGGTGTCCACTTACCCGTAATGGTTGTCCAATGTAGTCCCAGTGGCTAAGCCTGGAGGGAAGGTGAGGGTATGTGTCGACTATAGAGATCTAAACAAGGCCAGTCTCAAGGATAACTTCCCGGTGCCTTTCATACACATCATGGTGGATAACACAGCCCAGTACGAAATGTACTCTTTTGTGGATTGCTTTGTGGGGTATCATCAGATAATGGTGGCGGAGGAAGATCGGGAAAAGACCGCTTTCATCACCCCTTGGGGCACCTTCTGCTATAGACGATTGGCTTTCGGTCTCACAAATGCGGGGGCTACTTACCAGAGAGCCATGATGGCCCTGTGCCACGACATGATGCACAAGGAGATAGAGGTCTACGTGGATGACATTATCATGAAGTCAAGGGTGGAATCTGATCATTTAACCCATCTCAAAAAGCTATTCGATCGGCTCAGAAAATATAATTTGAAGCTCAATCCGGCAAAGTGTGCTTTCGCAGTACAGTCGGGCAAGCTCTTGGGATTCCTGGTTAGTGATCGGGGCATTGAGTTGGATCCGGCGAAGATTAAGTCTATTGTGGATATGCCGGCACCTCACACGGAGAAGGAGATAAGAGGATTCCTTGGAAGAATAAACTTCATCAGCCGTTTCATATCCCATTTGACGACTACATGCGAGCCGATTTTTAAACTATTAAGGAAGGATGCGTCCCAAGAGTGGAATGGGCAATGTTAGAAAGCCTTTCAGACCATTAAAAAGCAGCTGACAGAGGCACCAGTGTTGGTACCCCCGAAGGATGGGATCCCTCTATTTATGTATATATCGGTCAATGCCATTGCAATGGGATGTATGCTGGGACAGAAGAATGAAGCAGGTAAAGAGCAGGCCATCTATTACCTCAGCAAGAGATTTAGCTGATGTGAACAGAATTACACTCCCATCGAGAAGACCTGTTGTGCTTTGGCCTGGGCTGCAGGGAGATTACAGCACTACCTCCATGGGCATACTACGTACCTGATATCGAGAATGGATCCCCTGAAATATATCTTTGAAAGGCCCATGCTGAACTATCGACTATCAAGATGGCAGTTAATCTTACAGCAGTTCGACATTGTATATGTAACTCAGAAAGCCATGAAAGGGCAGGGAATTGCAGATCAGTTGGCAGAAGCGCCATCAGGGGGGATGGAGCCGTTAGAAACTCCTTTGTCGGGCGAAGACGTATTTTGGGTATTACACATGAAATGTGATGATGAGGGGCAGTTCTGGAAGCTGTATTTTGATGGTGCCATGAATGCTGAGGGGGCAGGAGCCGGAGCAGTCTTGGTCTCTATCACCGGAGAGCAATACCCTGTGGCTACTAAATTGCAGTTCAGTAATTCGAACAACACAGCTGAGTACGAGGGATGCATATTGGGACTCCGTTTTGCCCGCGATATGGGAGTGAAGAGACTAGCAGTGTTCGGGGATTCAGAACTGGTAATCAGACAAGCGATCGGGGAGTATAGCACAAAAGAGCTCCGGTTACTTCCATACCATCGTTGTGTTATCCAATTGATGCGAGAGTTCAAAGATATCGCTTTCCGACATATCCCCCGGGGACGGAATGATTTCGCTAATGCATTGGCAACTCTGGCTTCCTTAATCCATATAATCAAAAGAAAAGATGTTCCACAGATTGAAATAGCGGTACGGAATGCCCCAGCATACGAGGAACATGTGGCAGTATTATCGGAGGAGGTGGTTATGCCAAGGCAGCCTTGGTATCACGACATAAGGGAGTACCTGAGGGATAGATCCATTCCCGACCAGGCAAGCCGAACTGAGAGGATGAGGATTCAAAAGATGGCAATGAAGTTTTACCTGAGTGGGGATTCACTCTACAAGAGGGATGCTGGGTTGGGACTGTTGCAATGCGTAGATGAGACACAGGCCCAAAGTATTATGGACGAAATATATGGTGGAGTGTGTGGGCCACACATGAGCGGACCGATGCTGGCCAAAAAGATCTTGAGAACGGGGCATTACTAGTTAACACTAAAAGCCAACTGCGATGATCATGTCAAACGGTGTTACCAATGCCAGGCGCACGGTAATGTGATCCATACGCCTCCCAACGAACTGCACTGTACGACCTCCCATTGGCCCTTCTCAATGTGGGGAATGGATGTAATCGGGCCAATAGAGCCCAAAGCAAGCAACGGACACCGATTCATTTTCGTCATGATCGATTACTTCACTAAATGGGTAGAAGCAGCTTCTTTCCCCAAAGTAACTCAGGAGATCATCGTCGGTTTCATCAGGAATAATGTCATTTGTCGATACGGGCAACCTGAGGTTTTGGTCTCCGACAATGCCAAGAATTTGAACAACGCCCTCATGAAGGGATTATGCGACCAGTTTAAGATCAAACACCTCAATTCTGTCATTTACCGTCCTAAGATGAATGGGGCAGTGGAGGCTGCAAACAAGAATATCAAGAAGATCATGGCAAAAATGTCTGCCAATCATCGGGGATGGCCGGATCTGCTACCCCTCACCCTGCTGTCATACAGAACGTCAACGTGTACTTCTACAGGGGCAACCCCTTACGCTCTGGTATATGGAATGGAGGTTGTTCTGCCAGTTGAGGTTGAGATGGCGTCCCTCAGAATATTGATCGATGCTCAGATAAGCGAGGAGGATTGGATGCAAAGTCGATACGACCAATTGGCCCTAATTGATGAAAGGAGGGTGGCTGCTGTTTGGCACGGTCAGTTATACCAACAAAGGATCTCTCGATCATACGACAAAAGGATAAGACCTCGGAAGTTCAAGGAAAATGACCTAGTGCTAAAAAGAGTCATGCCTTGTCAAGACGAAGCCAAAGGGAAGTTTGCCCCGAACTGGTAATGACCTTTTATGATTAAGAAGGTACTGTCTGGGGGAGCCCTCATATTGCAAGAGATGGATGGCGAGGTGTTTCCCCAACCCCTCAATTCCGACTCGGTGAAGCGGTTCTACGCTCGTTTTGAGGCGATCGTTGATATTTTCGTTTCAATCAGAAAAATCATCATTTTCTCCTTTTTCTTTGAGGAACGAACTATGTAGGACCTGATCTCCCGACTTGTGGGGGTACGTAGGCAGCCATCATGGCACGGTCCGATTCCTTAAAAAAATAATCCTTTCTCTAACCAAAACCAATTCCCAAAAAAGAAAAAAGAAAAAAAAAACCTTCCTATATCCTCAAGACCTTCCCGAAACCAGCCCTAATCAGATTCATCCCAAGTAACATAAACCTAGCCCAACCAAACAGTTAGCCAAAATCTAAGACTCAATCCGATGAAATCAACAGGGTGTGCGGCAGTATCTGTCAAATCTCCATCAAGAGTGGAGAAGAGAAAGAAAGCGAAATGTCAAAATCATGGTCAGCTGGATAAAATAAAGATCAAATGAAAGGCAACGATACGACAAAAAGGGAAATTAACTAAATTTAAATGCATGTCTACATATATAAGTCATTTTTGTTACAAGATTTCTCTTTCGATAAGCGATGAAACTGACATAGTCTATGCAGGAAATAAAATAATCTACAAATCTGAAACTAGCTGAAGCAGGATGGATAAAGTGGTGGATAGATCTGAAGCATCAGCATCCCTTGCAATTTGTTGCCCCATCATGTCGATGCGATATAATAAAGCAGTGGCTCGGCTGACAGTCTCAGAATGAACGTTTATGACTGCCCTAGTCTGAAATACAATGGCGTCTCTGTCAGCAAGAGCAGAATCTCTGGCCAGAATAGCGGCATCTCTCTCAGCAATGGCAGCATCCCTCTCAGATTCAATAGCAATCAAGGCCAGTCGGATCCGACTATCTTCAGTGACCCGACTAGGGGCAGAATCAGCTGAGATGGAATGATATGTGGTATCATCTAGGAAAATCACTCCAGAGTCATCAAAGGTCCCAGTCTGACTCAAACCAACCATATCCGAGTCTCCGCGCAACCATTGCACATAAGCGAATGTCTGAATGGGGCAACTGTCACTATACTCGGCAAGGATCCTGCGAGACCAAAGATCATATACTCGCAGTAGATCTCTCTCTGTCTGGGATGAGATAAGGAATCGATAGGCAGCTGCACCCGTGAAAGAGTGAAAATCCTGTGTCTGATCAAACTGCCCTGCAACCGCCAGGGGATGATAAGTCGTCACGCCTCTCAGGCCAGCAATAGGGATGAAATCCAGGTTGGGCACGTGAGTCAAGAAGTTCATAAAGGAGCAATAACCCAAGTAGATCAGGAGATGAAAAGGATCCTCAATAACCGACAAGAATTCTACCCAGGAAGCCGCATCTGTACAGCTCACGGGACGAAACAAAAACCGCATGGTTATGTCGTGGCTGAAGCAAAACCCACGGCGACGGAGATGACCGATGGGGATGAGATGGCTCATAAACCACAAGTACAATAAAGTAGAGCGCCCTCTGAATACTCTGCCTTGAAAGGACTGGCAATATGAGGCTGACATGTACGTATCCGCCAATATCATGGGAAGAACGGTGTGATCCTCCTGAAGGGCTCTAACGGTCGCGACAACTCGCATGTCCAACTGATCGGGTCCTGCTGGCAAGTACAAAACTGAGATGACACAGGCCATCAAAACGTCTAACCTCAAAGCACCCCAGCGCTCCTCGGATATGGAAAAATCACCAGAAAATAGGTGAAAACTGTTGGGTGAGCCGAATCGGTCAATCAGGAAATGTAGGGGAACTAGATGGTCTGATGTGATCACCGATAACAGGACTATCCTCCGCAAACCGGTGAAAGTCAAGAACTGATGGCGCATGGAACCAGCTGTGACCCTGGCACAAGGACCGTCCAAAGGCAGGCCGGTAAAGCGAGCATACTCCTCGAGAGTGGGGGTCAGCTCTACTGTCCCTAATCTGAACACCTGACAGGCGGGGACCCAATAGCTAAGAATACCCTCCACAAAGCCCGCTGGCACCTGAAAGGATAATAAGGACCAAGAATGTCCCAAAAGACCATCTGCAATAACCCTGTCGGCCGGCGATAAACTGTCCAGCCAGCGGAGAAGACTGCCAACCAACCCTGTGGGAGGAAGAAGGTCCAAACGTACCACGACATCTGATGACGACATCTGTGAAAAATAGTATCAAAAGACAATGCAGGGGTCATTCTCTATCAATAAATGAAACGCATGCATCGTACAGTTAACAATAGAGCAATTGAATTTCATAAAGATAAAAACTGTGCATAAATAAACAAATGAGTTCAATACATAGTGCATAAAGTGAAAATATATATATATATATATATATATATATATATATATATATATAAATCTAATAGGTTCAGGTACAAAAAGCCCTATCCTAGCCTGATCTAGTCAAAGGTGAGGTCATCTAAGAAAGCCGGATCCTCAAACTGATCCCCTGGAGTCGTCGAAGTCGGAGGCCCAAAGTTCATGTCGGGGATGTATGGCTGCGCTGGGGCATCAGATGAGCTCGGATCCGTGTCAAAACCCGTGCTATCAGGATCATATGCATAGGCATCCTCTGGGGTCCGACCTAGCACCCGAAGATACAACGATAGCTGCTCCACCTGGCAGGTCAGAGTGGCAATCTGCTCAGTATGAGTGGGAGTCCGAACACAAGCGGCCCAATCGGTCATCACCACCGAGCTGGGAACCATATCTCCAAGAAAGAAAGTGGCCCGAGTCTGGGGACTGATGGTGCGGGGCACCCACCAGGTACGAAAGGCCTCGCTCGTGATGGGATCCGAAGAGAGGGTACGACCATCCTCCCCCGCAAGCATGATCTCCGAAGGCTGAGAATCCAACGGCCAGAAGGTAGTAAAGGGAAGAGAGTGCGGAATGCGGATCTCTCCAGTAACGCACTGAATGCGCGCTCTCCCAGATACATCACCCAGCCCCCGACACTCTGCAAAGTGAGGCGGCGGGTGGAAAGTGCAAACTCCGGACCGGAAGGATACCCATCTGTGAACCCCACAGCCAGATGCTCAGAAAGATAGGGAGTCCAGACGACCTCTACAGCAGTGATCAGCTCCAGCTGAATGCGGCAATGGGCAAAACTGCCAGACACCGGGACCTCCTCCAGAGTGTTGTGATGCCATCGACGACCCCTGGGGTAGGTATCCAGGCCGAGGGTCGTAACAGGCCTCAGGCATGGAAGACGCTCGTAGGCCCAGAACTGTGAACAGAAACAAGGCAAGGCATGAGTAACCATCAAATGCAGAAAAGAGAAATGAAATGAAGGGAAGTACAGTAAGAAAAGAGGAAGAGAAGGCTCACCAGCAAGAAGTGGTAAAAGCCGAGCCAAGCATCTGTCTGTCCCTCCGAACGTAGACGAAGACCGTGGAGGAAATAAGCAAAGGTGAAGGACCCCCAGTCATAGTCGCTGATCCGATCTACATCCCTGACGGCCCCGACGACGCTGAAATGAATGGTAGAGGAGTTGTTCCCTAAGAAATAACCCCTCATAATGGTCAGGAACAGACGTCAGAGCAGAATATCACGAGTGGCTCGATCCGCTGGGAATGGCGTCGCATATATGCCTCCAACACCGTCCACAGCCAAAGCTCCAGACTGAATGCTGCGGGCCTTAAAGACCCGGTCGTCGGCAGCGAAACCCAACAAAGCTCGGACCTCCGCTGGAGTAATGTCAAGATCCAGAGGGACGCGGGATCCGGTGAACTCGATACCCGTGATGTACCTCCAGTCCCAGGGAGTCAGCACGACCTCACAGTCCAAAAGGTGAAGGGACTGGGTCTGGTGAAACCATCTCTCGGACAGAGCCCTCATATAACCCCAGGGGCACTGACGGGGAATGATGGTGAAGAAGTTACGAAAACCCCAAGCATCCACCACTGCGCGGTAATCACTGTGCAAAGCCGTGTAGAGGGAGTAAATGTTAAACCAGTTACCCCTCGGCTGAGTAAACTCGGGCACCTGTGGCAATCACTAAATGCGTCAGTCCAGATACGAACGGAAATTGAGAAATTGAGAATAAATTCAGAGCAGAATTGAATATACCTCATTAGCAACGAGAGATGCTGAGGGGTGACGACTGAGATCCCGACCCAATAGATCGGGTATCTGCACAGAGGCGTCAGATAGGGCGCGATGAGGAGATGGAGCTGGTGTGCTGGAGGATGGCCCCTCTACCGCAACGTCCGGAAGAGCAGCCTCCTCAACATCGGGATGATCAGGCCTGATGACAGCCTTCGCAAGCCGGCGAGCCTGGCGGGTCCGAGGCAAAGCAGGAGCGGGTGCAACCCTACGGCGGCGAACGCCCGAGGTCCGAGACGCAGTGGAGCTACTAGGAGCGTGTAATAACCCAAATTTTCGATATTTTTAAATAAGAAATTTTACGAATAATTTTTTTTATTAAGTATGAAAAGTAAATATGGTAATACGTGAAAGGTAAAGTATATGTGTATATGTAATAAATTTATATTTGTTTATCTCATGAATGATTTCAAATAAATTTTTCGAAAAAGGAATTGTTGATTATTATAAATTATATTCTTATAATAAATTAATTTTGTAGTAAAAATATTTTATTATTTATTTTTCATGAAGATATGATTAATGTATTATTTAAATAACATATGTATATTTTACAAATAGATCTTTAGTATTATTATTATTGATATAATTATTTCCTTATGATATGAATTTAGCATATTAGTCAGTTTATTTATTTTAAATTGACTAAGAAAGGTAAATGAGGCAAAGTGAAACAATTGATCAAAACCCTAATTTGATCTATGAATATGGATTTGAATGTTAAATATATTTATTGTTATAATTGTATTTAAAAGTACGTATGTTTGTATTATGTAATATATATATTAACCTAAGAGATTAATTTTATTATCTCAATTTAAGTATTTATTTTAAACCTAATTAAAGCAAGTCAAATTTAGTTATATAATTTAATCTACATGAGTAATTACTTAAGATCCAAAATGGGTGGATTAGAAACTCTAATTAAATATATAGGGTAATGTACAATTTATGTGTTGGACCATTTTAATTTGCATGGCCCAAGCAATTTAAATTAAATTAAAAAGCCCAAATGATTAAAGAAAATGGCCCAAATCTTTAGCCCATGTTGTATTGGACTTTCTATAAGATAAAACACACAAATAAAGCAAATGAACAAAAAAATAAAAATTTGGGCAATAATGGAGGAGATGGGCGGAAATGTGAAGGAGATTTAGCACATGAAAATTATTTTTTTCAAAGTCTAACTAATAGCTTATGTGTCTCCCTATATAACTAGCATTTGAAATTTCCTTGGATTTGCTAGATTTGCAAGATATTAGAGAGAGAAGATGAAGATATGGAAGATTTAGTAGAGATAGGAAAGAGAAATAAAGAGATTGGAAGAGATATGTTAGGAGATTACGTATACATACATGTTATATATATATATATATATATATATATATATATATATATATATATTATCTCACTTACTATAAATAACCCCATCTATTTTGTAAAGTAAATCTTTACTTCATTTTCTTTCATTTCCTTCCAAAAAGCTAAAAACAAGAATAGAAAAGAGAGAGAGAGAGAAAGAGGGATCGGCAGCTACAAGGAGAAAGGAGGGAAGAAAATTTTCTCATACCATCTAGCTTGGTAATATATTGTGGAAGGAGAAGCAGTAGAGCAATAAGAACAAGGTATAAAAAAAATCAAACCCTAAACATTTAGTTTATGTATTTTATTTTGGTGGTTTGATGAAATAAGGATCTAATGTTTCAAAACTCTAAAATCTTAGATCTGCATATTAAAGAGTGTATTATGTTTAGATCATGTCATGTTGGGTGTTGATTTATGTTAAAAACAAAAGAAAAGAAAAACTAGTTTTCTAAAGTTAGAAAACCCTAATTGTTTTCTAATTTAAATGGGTACCATTTGAAATCTACACCATCTTTTTGCGATCCGTCAAAGAGGGGTGTTAAATATGTATGTTAACTCTTAAACTCAAGTGGTACCATTCAAAAATATTAATTTTTCAAGCCATGGGGGCTGTTTTAGTCAAAACAGTCCAATTTAAAGAAAAAGAGAAAGAAAACTGTTTTGGGTCAGTTTGTGCTAAGGGTAGTTTCGTCTATTTTATATGCTCCAAAAATTCTGGAAAAATTTGAGATGTTAGTATACTGAGTTAGTGAGATTTAGTCCAAAGATGATGATTTGTTGACGTATAGAATGAAAGTTATGTCTTTTACAAGAAAGTGCATTTTTAAAAGTAAACTATAATAACTCCTAAAATACAACTTAGAAAAATATGAAACTTTTACAGGAGCTAGGCTTTGATAAGAGGAGACTACCATGTAAATGTAATAATTTTTGAATAAAAGGATAATTTATGATAATTGTAACAATTTCAGACTGTTTTGGACCATTTGAAAATAGTAAATTAAATTGAAAAATTCCAGAACATTTATATGTTCATGAGGATATCATATTCTGATATTATCCTGAAAATAAATTATTTTTGAGTTGTTTTGGTATTTTTAATGTGAATGATTGAGTTATGAATAAATGGATAAAATAAGTAATGTAATGTTAGAAATGGTGAAAATATGATTTTATTGCATAAAGACCCTTAATATGATATGATCAGATTATGTAAGAGTATTTTGGTCATTTTTAATAAAATATTATGTTTATGGTATATTTTGTTTGTTAAATAAATTCAATAGTAAGGGATAAACAATTAGATTAAATTGTTTATAAGTATTAAAATATTATTAAATGATTAATAGTATTAGTAAATAAATAAAATATTATTAATTGATTAATAATATTTGAAATTAAATAAAAAATTATTAAATGAATAATAATATTTATTAAATAATTAAAATATTATTTAAATAATTAATAATATTAATAAGTGATTAAAATATTATTAAATGATTAATAATATTAGTTAAGGATAAATAATTGATTAATTATTTATTATTTAATTAATATTAAATAATAAATAAGCTTAAATGATAATTAACTATTCTTTAATAGTAAAGAGTAATTAAAGACAAATAAGGTTTATAATTTGATTACTTATTATTTAACCTTAAATAATAAGTAGATGTAATTAGTTATTATAAATAATAACTAAAGGTGATTAATTGGTTACTATTTAACTATTATTAAATAGTAATTAAAAGAAGATAAAGTTAGTAAAATAATAAGTAGATACAATTAGTTATTCTTTATAATAACTAAATGTATTTAATTAGTTACTATTTAACTAACACTAAATAGTAATTAAATGCAGATAGTGTTAATTAAATAAAATGAATTTAATTAACACATTAATTAAAAAAAATTATAATAAATTGTTTAAAGGTTTAACAAGTGTTTATCACTTGAAAAAAATAGTACTACTTAATTAAATTATTAACCTTAGGTCTATTAAATGTCCAATAGACTTAATGATAAGTATAAGCGATTATAAATGTTCTGTGATTAATTGATTGCTAGTTAAATGGTATATGATAGAATATAAATGTTCAATTATACGCAATGCTAATTGATAGACCAACCATATCAATGCTAGGTCATTCGAAGAGTTGTAATTAAAGCTAGATAATTGTAGCTCGTCGAACAGGCAAGTTTCTTACCTTAAACCTCTTACATATTGCAAGTTCCCTAACCTTACTTAAATTTGTATTGAGCAATTATCTTAACCCTTGCATTTACTTTATGCAATGGATCCATATATTATGCAAGTTTCAATACTTTTTTTTAATGTGCAAGTATTCTTGAACTTTATTCAAGCTATCTATTGATTCCAAATATCTTGATATTGTCTCATGTGAAGCATTTATAATCAAAATTGTTCTGTTCTTTGTGCAAGTGTCCTCACTTGTACAAATTGTTATAATTATTATAAATTCGAAATTCTTTGGCATGATAAGTTTTGATACATACTATTAAATTTCGGTATGTATACATAATTTAAAGGTTGTCTAAGCTATTTGATTCGCTTAGACATAGTTTGGAATGTATTATTGAATATGATTATTTATTATAAAGTCATCCAACTAAATTGCTTTAGTTAGGACTCCAGACTGAGTATGAACAACCCGAAATGGGAAATTTAATTTTATGCGCCAAAGGCGGTGATGATGAACGAAAATGTCGTTCTAGCATGTAGTGTTGATCAATACAGGGCACAACGGGGCTGATCACCCTCCGTGTCCGTAAGCCACACGGTTTGCAGATGAATTTCTGTACAAACCTTTTCAAACTTGAAAATAAAAGTTCATGGTCTATTAACCACTCAGCATTCAAAGTCACTACATTGTTTCAAAAATTGTAAGCGATTTGATATGTTATTAAGAACTGTTTCAAATGACTTCACAACTATTGATTCGTTGTAGAAGTAGTCCTCAAAGAAAACATTTACTTCTTTCAGCTAATGTTTATTAATTGTTATTACTTGCTGAGCAATTAAATGCTCATTCTTGCTTTAAATTAAATGTTTTCAGCTAAGTGTGATCGACCAGAAGGCTCTCGCAAGGACAAGGGAAAGGGAAAGTTGAAGGATTCAGTATAAGGTGTTATTTGTAATATCTAGACTTTAGTATTGTGATAATATAATATCTATCATGTAATAATGTACTTTAAAGGTCGTCGTACCTGGGATTAGACAACTCTGATATAATTTTTAAGTTTGTAATATATTAAGTAGTTTGAAGGTATGGTATCCCATGCATAGCCAAGTATATTTTCAATTAATCCAAGCCACAACAGATCAAAATTGCATTTATATGGATAATTGCAACATGAAAAAGACCATAATGCATGATTTTCTTTCAAAAAGAAACAACAGATATGTGGGACCGCATCATGGGCATAAAATATGACTCACGCAGTTGATACATAGCATATACATGCAATAATACATGGCATAGCATTTCAAAGCATACATTTATATCTCTAAACGTGCAAAATAGCAAATGTATAGCAAAATATTGACGAAATTGGAAAACAATCGGTCAAAGTGTTACCTGTAGCGCGTAGATCGATCTAACCGGAGCGGTTTTTGCGAAAAGATTAGAAAAGTCGGCAAAAAGGACGTGCAAAGGTATGAAAATCGTGTGGGGTACGAATGAAAGTGACAGATCTGGGAAGCGGCTGGCCGCTTAAAATCCCGATCTTGGCCGCAGATCAATCTGCGGCTGGCCGCAGATCAATCTGCGGCTGGCCGCAGATCCATCTGCGGCTGGGCCCAGTGCTTCCCCCCTTGTCCTTGCAAGCTTAATCAATTCTAAAGCCCGTTTGACTCATAATGTGGTCATGAAATACGAGATTTTGATGAATTGGGTATCGAACACGACTTCTCAATTCGACCGAGCGACCGGATACGAGACCCGACACTCACAAGACAATCGACCAGATACGAGACCCGGCGATTACGAGATGGGTGACTGGATAGGAGACCCTGCCCCGACAAGATGATCAACCGGATACGAGACCCGACGATTGCGAGATGGGTGACCGGATACGAGACTCGGCACCGACAAGACGATCGACCGGATACGAGACCCGGCGATTACGAGATGGGTGACCGGATATGAGACCCGGCCCCGATAAGATGATCGACCGGATACGAGACCCGGCAATTACGAGATGGGTGACCGGATACGAGACCCGGCCCCGACGAGACGATCAACCGGATACGAGACCCGGCGATTACGAGACGATCGGTTAAAGGACGAAACCCGACGATTAACAAATGCGGTTAGGGATTGATGCATTGACACCCTTACAAATGTTTTGCGTGCTTTACATCTGGCGTCGCATCATAAGTTGTATGTGTTGCATCATCTATGTATGTCATTCTTGTGCACCGTCATTCAGGCATCGGGTGTCTGTTTCTTTATCCTGTTCATTTCATTTAACATTTCATAAACATGATAAAGAGGGGCAGCTGAAGACACCCAAATTTTGCACTTCGTATACTAACCTTGACAGGAGGGCAAATTCATCCATTGAGCCGGCCTACGAGGGCGAAGGAGGGGCGCAAGTACGAACACTCGACGCCACCGCGACGATTTACAACCGAAACCGACGTGACAACAAGGCTGTCCGAAATGAGCATTTTCGAATGATGTGGCACGTCTCCCAGTAATTCCTGGATTGCAAAATACGAGTCTGTCGGCGAGAACCGACGTCACGACACGAGAATCGAGGCGTAGCATGAAAATCGAGAAAGTCAAGCCAGCCAGCCGCGGATTGATCTGCGGCCAATGAGTGCGCCTTTTGAAAACACGGAACTCGAAACACGGAAACCGAAAATCAGCTGAGTGGAGGGGTGGCGGCCAGCCAGCCGCAGATCAATCTGCGGCCAGCCGCAGATCCATCTGCGGCTGGCTCTGGCCAGCCTATTTCAGCTCATCCCTCACTCAGCATACAGGAGGTTAGAGCAGGCGGGGAGAGAAAGGAAAAACAGCAACAGCAGCTCGGAAATTAGGGAAGGAATAGCATAAATTTGCAACAAAAGAGGAGAGAAAGAGAGAAAAAAAAGAGGAGATTTATACTCTTTTGATTTGATTGTATCATATATACTTCCCAATCTATTCAAACACACAAGTTTACATCCACTTTGATATCATTTGCAAGGTGAAAATCTCCTTATTATTGCAATTTCTATCATATCATTTGGTCAAATTAAATATAGTTTTCATGTAATTTATGGTGGAACAATGAATTAGGGATTATTAGTGAGAGTTCCATCGGAACAAAATTCTTCCTAATAACCCGATCATATTCATTTATTGATTTTTGTTTGTTTTACGGCGATATATCAGGCGTGGTTACTTTGGGTTGTTATTTTAGGATGTCTTGGCATTATTAGATTATCCGTATTGGTTATTTCTTGTAATATCCGCTTTGTGGTTGTGTGGAAATTTGGGGTGTGAGCCTAGGAAAGCAACCCAGTGGTCCAAATCCGATGATGGACGTCTTTTGATGTAGATAGTAGGAATGATGTAGTTTTCATTGTACATATGTAATCGTCGGGCCTTAAAACGACGCCAAGGTGAGAACCGTGGTTAAGGCCCCGTCATAGTGAAAGTATGCGATTGTTGGCGTTCGGGGTTATTTTGATGGCTTACATGCCCATGAATAGCCCCAACGCATTTTAATGCTTGATTTGATTTATGACACAAAATTGATTTTAAAGCTAAATGATAAGATTTCCATAAAATCAATCAAATTAGGTTATTAGAATCACGAGGCTAAAAATTAGGAGTGCTAATGAATGTCGATTCCTCTTTAACGAGAAGCTAAAGAAAGTCGTTTTTCCAAAGACATCACAAGAATGATTTTATACGAAATAAATAATGTCTTATTAAATCTTTGTGCATAGGGTTAAAGAGATTCTAGAAATTGCCCAATCGCTTCACGAAAGCAACGTATAGATCTCGATTCCTATTTTGACGAAGGTTTAGAAAACTCTTGTTTTGCCAAAACAACACCTAATGCAATCTCACAGTTTTGACAATTAAAATCAAATATTTTCTCATAAGGCTTTCTCGTATAAACCGAAGGATATTCTAAAGCATTCCCAAAAGAAAAACATGTCTTTTTCGAAAACCCAATTGGTTTCTTCATGCAAACTCACCACCATATTCACATAGGCACACATACACACACACGCACACATACACATTTCATGAATTAAAGGATAGGAAAGTATCAAGATTGCGGTAACCGTGTTTCACGGAAGTCGGGGGGTGCCTAACACCTTACCCTCGCTTAGGCAAGACCCCGAACTCTATGAATCTCAGGTTGCAGACCAATTAATTCAGAATCACATATGAGCCAGCGATTTATAAAAAAAACAAAAACTCGGATGAGATGGTACATCCATTTCAAATATACCAACTGGCGACTCTGGTCGAATTGGCTCATCATAAAAAACGATCTTTCAAAACACCGTCGACATTAATGCCGACCTTTTCCAAAAGAATCATCTAAACCAAAAGGCTAAAATTGGAAAGGGTAATAATCACCAAAGGAGCGACATTTCCCGGCGTCGACAAAGAGTTCAAAGGATCCGATTTCAACTTTGGCGACTAACGGCGCCAGAATGTGGGAGTTCTTATCCATTTTGTTCACCAGATCTGGCTACCCATTTCTATTTCAAAGCCTTTTAGGGAGACGTGGCTAATTATGAACTTACTTTCTTTTTACATAGGAGAAAGAAGTGCAGGGGCTGCTTTGCTCGATGTGATGTCTGGAAAGGAAAATAATTTGATTCCTAATGATGTTGTTGTAATTCAGGAAAGTGAGGAGGACGATTCGTTATCATCGGAGGGCGATCCAATCCTTGACAGCTCTTGTTCTCTTTTTGTGATAAGTGATTCTAGCAACATATGCGGTGACAATTTCTTAATTTTTGAGGCTTTGTCTGAAGTGGGAGACTGAGTAGAGGAAGAGAGGACCCTTTCAAGTAAGGGTTATCAAATATGTAGGGACCACAGTGTGAAAATATCAAAAAATTGTGTGGATATTAGCTCCCTATATATAAACATCTACGCATGTATAAACATAAACAAGTACCGTCTCAACTAAAATTTATATACAAATGTCATAACGTACAATATAAACATGTTCGTACATTCAGTCGGTAAAAAAAGAATAATACAAATGTAGAACAATAGAAGATCAGGAGAATACAAATGTATGGACCGCATCAAATATCGTCCAAATGAGGCTGTAACAAAAGAATAAAATATATTAAATATATAGTATATATGTTGATACTGGTATGACTTATGCAAATCACAAAATGACCCTTTCTAATGTATTATAATAACTAGAAGTTAAACATAAACAGAAAGCTAAACTAAACATGCATTATTGAATGTAAAGCTAAACTAAACATGCAAATCTAAACATAAAGCTAAACAATGACAAGATTACCTCATCCTAATGATGTGCTGCTCTCACCATTGCATCTGCTAACTCCTCATGACTCAGAGACTACAGATGTCCGCCAAATGTAAGAAGAAGATTTCGATCTTGACATATTGCTCTCACACAGTCAGCAGGAGTGTGCGGCGTCGGATGGCCCAAGGACTGAGTAGACTGACTACGGAGTTGCCCGTGCCACTGATAGTCGGTCGTCGTCGTTGTCCCTGGCCTTTGACATAGTTCTTCTTCATAATTGACGCCCTCTCCCATAATTTTTGATCAATCGGCGGCCGCGGGGTGCCTTTAGGATAACGCTCATTCATTAGGCTCTTAAAGTGTCCTGTCAGCATGTTAAAAATAAAATAGTTAAAAATAAATATAAAATGCTTAAGAATAACGTAAAAATTTATAAACATATCAAAGTTATAAAAACAAATTACTGCTATCTAGACAACCTCAGGCAAACCATTGTGGGTGGCCACATACACATCCAGCTAATTAATATGTTGACCTTGAGACTGAGCCTCCTATAAAACATGCTCGTACATTAATATATAAACATGTGATATACTAAAACTAATTATTGATCTTTGCAAAATACATACCCATGCAGTAATATGCTGCAACTGTAATATATTGCCGCCCCTATATATGCCTTTTGCCTTTTTGCCTTTAGGTGCACTTGAGGCTCTGTTAGTGGCGGTAATCTTACGTCTTTTTAACCCAGCTCTCAGCTCACCACTGCTCGCACATCTCAATCCATATAGGTTATGTGCACCACCAGGGACTATGCTTATGCATGAACTGCTCACACTACCTTGGATGGTCGAGCTCTGCATTATGAAGGGCTTTTTGTCGTCCCTTATTCAAATTATCTTTTGTTCGAACGACGCACTTTTGCCAGAACAATGTATGTATTACTGATACATGTGTGTCATCCCATCTATAACTTCTTTGTAAATAAAACAACAATAATAATATTGAGATGGTGATAATATAATTCAACACTACTACACAATATTATTGCATTAATTATATTATCTGTAAGAATTAAAAAAATATACCTAAAATTCAGCCCACACTGCATCCTTGTGGGCGAGAAGTGTGCTCGCCCACGTAATCACTGGTGTAGGCCAATTCTGTAAGCATAACTATGAAATGCACTTTACAATCTTGGTATCTTGGAAATCACTATAATATACAACAATTTTCATTAAAGATAAATAATTTTATTATAATATTTAAAGCAATTACATTAATTAGTATATATCTACAACAATGGTAATATAAAATGCTTATATATAATAGCTAAATAACGTACGTGCTGTCAGGAGGAGGTCTAATCTATATAAGAATCCGATCATCTGGATTAGTCGGGGCCTTCAGGACATGATTAGGCCCCGACCCAAGCCGCGCTTTCTTGGCACTGCTTTAAAAGACATCTATAAATAAAAATTTCAGGATGTTATTATGAGTTATATGACATTACATATAGAAATAAAATGACAATAATGACAGGTAATTGTATGAAATAGTTAACTACGACAACTATAAATGAAAGGTACATAAACATGACAACGATATAGAGAATATGTATATATGTAATTATATGTAATACAAGTAAAACTAAACATACATTTTAATTATAATCGTTGTCTAAGTCAGAGTCATTTTGTATATGTATTGGAGATTCATAACCATCATCTTCTTCAGATTCAGTATCAATGTCAGTCAATAACTCTTCCTCCTCAGTATCAATGTCATCTGGCATAAGTACCGACTTGGGATCCAATTCATCAGGTTCATCTCCACCCTTTAACTGGTGTAGTTCATTGTTGTCCTCCATATTTATTATAGGAGGTCTATGTAACATCTCCTCTTGGTAGAACTCTCCGTCTACTAATTGGACACGACTGCGCGCGGGAGTATGATTTATAACTTGCCAATCTGCAGGCAGTCTATCCCTTTTCCTAACAAGATTAGGAGTGTATACTTGTACTGTTTGAGTTGGTAACACAAATGGTGCGTTAACGTACGTGGACCTATAGAGGTCAATATCGACGATTTCATGCCGATCAACACGTATCCCTTTTTCTGAATCAAACCAACGACACTTGAACAAGTTAATCTGACCCTAGCTCATAACTATCTTTGTATGATAACTCCATGATTTTCTCCAACTCCCCATAAAAGAAACGACCAAGCTCATTGTAACAATATCCTTGAACACACACTCTAGTGTTAGTTTCTCTTTTACCGCGAGTATATATCTTTGTATGAAATTCACATCCATTTATTTTGTAACCATTGCAGCTGACTTGGTCCCTGTCTAAGCCCATAGCTAAGACTTGTACATTTGGAGGAATAGTTCCCTCACTAAGAGCTTATAAAAATTCTATTAAATTAAATGAATTCATAAATTAATAATATATATGTCGTGCTTAATTAACTTAACTTATTTTGTCCTTTAGACAAAGTGCAAATTTTTGATCATGACTGAGTTGAATAACTTTATCAGTGATGTCGGGCTCATTTAATTTTAACTCATCATCGTATGATCTATACATGATTATAAACATTAACATATAAATATTCCAAGACTGTAGGTTAAGACTTAGGTCCAATAAATATGACTGAGCTTGTATACCTCACAAATTCGTCAATCTCCTCGCAATTGAGAAGAATGTAAGTATGTGCAACACGTAATTCTTGCTCATAGAGGAATATGCTTTTCCCTTTTCCATAAGTGCGACCCGGTAGACCAAATACAGAAAGCCAATCATTTAGTTCAACATTGCCCCCATCATCAAAACTCGGGACTCGATTGGCCTTTGTTAAGACTTCGTCGGGAAAATAGTATGAGACAAACATAGATATCTCATCGAAACTGTATGCCTCACATATTGACCCCTCGACGTAAGCTCTATTCTTCACCTTCCTCTTAAGGTTTCCCATCACCCTCTTAAAAAGGTACATCCATCTATATTGAACTGGACCACCAACACGAGTTTCATAGGATAAATGGATTTGCATATGCTCTATGGAGTCAAAAAAAGCAAGTGAAAATATTTTTTCAAGCTTCTACGTGATCTCAATGATGTTCTTCTCAAGTATAAACATGCCCTTTTCATTTAATATTTTTGAACATATGTCTCTAAAGAAACGACTAAGATCAGTCAAAGCATCCCATATTGGGTTATCAAGCAAGTCCCGAAATGCTATAGGTATGAGGCTCTTCATGAACACATAGCAATCATGACTCTTCATCCCTTGCAATTTTTCAACCATAACACACTTTGCAATGTTTGATGCATATCCATCTAGTAGTTTCAAAGACTTAAATCCATGTGCACATATCTTCAACCTGCTTTTTGGGCAATGTGCACCTTGCATGCGGTTTTACCATCTTACCATTAGGAGATTCATAAAGTTCTAATCCAAGATGCTTACAAATATCTTTCATGTCCAACTATGCCTTATCATTATCTTTCGTCTTGTCCGTAACACTTATCACGGTGTTAAACACATTGTCGAACATATTCTTCTCAATATGCATCACATTTAGATTATGACGAATCAAATTTGTAAACCAATAAGGCAGTTCCCAAAAGATGCTTCTCCGAACCCAATTATGAGATTCGTCAAACCCATTGATTATGTTTGAGGCAATAATCTTACCGAACGGGATGACTGACAATCTCATCACATTGTCACGCATCTCCATCCCCAACAATAGTAGTGCAAGCATATCATTTTGTTTGCCAAAATCTATACTAGCAAAAATACGCAAGTATACGTAGTCCACAAGTAATAAAGTGAAAGTAGAGTATCGTCCCACAGAGAAGAATTGATTCTACAATGACAAATTCCAAATTTAAATCAAATCAATTTTTAGTAAACAAATGGTTCTATATTTCTGAGGTTTTGAATTTAACTAATTAATTCTAAATTAAATTACTAACACTAGTTTGAGAACAGATTTTTAAAGACTTAAGACTACAACTTCACTTAATGCTTTATTTTACTTAACATGCTCCCCTTTGGATTATGCTAGTTATTCTAGATTATTAACCAGGAACTCATCATTATTTATGATCATCTTTCAATGTTTCACAAACAACTTAACTTAAATTCACAATTGATAGATTCAAGTTAATCATCCTAAATAACTAACTCACTATATTTCTATGTGAATTACAATTAAAAAGGATTTAGAGCCCAAGTTCCCTATTTTGATTACATGCAGTGATAGGTATATCTCTATCCTAATCACAAATTATGAATTCCATCGACAGCAGAAGACACAATCACATGCTATTATGGTCAGTTCTACTTCTATACTTCATCTTTCAATTTCATATAGAATAACCCGGTAATTATTGGCCAGATAATTAAGTAATTCAGCACAAACCATAATAGACAATCCAAAAATAACTAATCATAATATTCAAAGAAGCATGCTATTCAAAACTATGCATTAAGATCCATTATAGCCTTAAAAGAAATTTAGTTCATAAATAAACTAGAATTCATCATCCACAAGTTTAATAACATCAAAAAGTTTAGGATAGAGAGAAAAGAGAAGAAACACTGTAAGCAATCCTTCAATCTCTGTCCTGCTCTTCCTTGCTTTCTCCTTGTTCTCAACTTGCTTCAAGTCTTCTCTAATTGCTCCAAACTAGGGTTTTTCTAATCATAGATTATCCCCCCACAACCAACTAGAAAACAACTATTTATAGTATCTGATAAAAACCCTAATTAATTAAAGAGAACCAAATCCAATTACACATCAAACTCTGTTTTAAAACACTAACAATTAACTCAGACAACACGCACTAGCGCGCCCGCGCCAAGCCACAGTACAAACCCAGCGCGCTCGCGCAGCACCCCAGCACAGATAGTCAACCTGACATCAAGCGCGCCCGCGCTGCCTCCCAATGTAAATCCTGCGCGCCCGCGCAGGTGCTCAGCAACTCGCAAAATTTTCTTAACTTTCCTGCTTTAACACTCCATCCCCACCACTTTGGTTCCAAATGCAAAGTGCCTACACAAACACAAAAACAACACATGAAAAGTAACTACGACTTAAGGAAATTAACAATAGTGCAATCAAATGGTATCCAATTCGTAGGTATAAAACCTACTCATCAAATACCCCCAAACTCGAACTATTGCTTGTCCTCAAGCAATGCAAAACAATGTAACATAAGGCAACACATTAACACAAATGCAACTAACAACTACCATGCCTACAAATCCAACCAATAACCAGTATGAATCTTAACCATTCGCCTCAGAGATATCAAACCATAACTTGAAACAGAAAATCCAATCGATAGGAACTAATAATCTCCATCAATCAAACAATAAACACCTATCATCCCCCAAATTGTGCGTGTGTGTTCATTAATTAAGTTAACTGACCAAGGTTCAAAATAAAACCACATAACCAATTTTATAACAAGAACACTCAAGTTTCACTTCAACTCAAGCAAATACAACAAATCTAGCTAAAACCAAGCAAATACTGAGCATGAAGATTCTAGCAAGATGTATTCCTAACTTCATTCTTTTTTCCGAGTGCGTTTTACGCTCCATCTCGTATTTATGCTGAACTGTGCAATGTCAAGTTCTCTTAGGCGTTTCAGAATCACCCATGTAGCAAGTGTTCAATCAGTGACTCCCAAACTAGATGATTTTAGGGCACTAGGTGTTAAGACACCCCTAAGGATCTAATTACCCGAGTGATAAAGGCCACAGAACCCAACTAGTCAACGAATTTATTATTTTTTTTTATTTTTTTTTTCTTTTTTTTTTATAAATAAACTAGAACCGAACCCCCAAACTCAGCTTCTACCCTAAGTCAGCCTTCTTTGTTGATTTATCAAATAATACTTTAACAAATTCTCATATAAAAATCAGTTATGCAACCCTTTGAACCCCGACAGTCAAATTAATCAAATTATTCGTGCTATCCAATAACTCAAGTTATGATAAGCGTAATTATTCTCATGATCAAAATTAGTTCATTCCTAACGACTTTCAAACTGTTCAAGCTAATACAATAAAACCAAACTCATCATTGGCCAAGCCAAAATTCATACCAACTGCTCACTTGGATTCATGCAACAAACTAAATGCCTAAATATCATGCAAATACAAACAAAAACAAAAATAAAAATAACTGATAAAAGTAACTGACACCCCCCCAAACTCATGATAGACAATGCCCTCATTGTAAAAATTAAAGCAGAAGGGGAAAGAAAGAAACTCCCCTAAACAACCGCATTATCATCATCTCCTGCAGTAGGCTCGGGAGAAGTATCAGGTGGTGGGTATGAACTAGTGGAACCAAAAGTTGGAAACTGGACCTGTACACCTAACTGATTGAATGCCTGCGCCAACGCTCCAGAAAAGTCCATAGAATATGTACGAAAATCAGCATGTAGAGCGTCCATCCTTCTCTGAAGACGACGCAGATTACGTTCCTGGTGGGCATACATGATAGGATTCACTGGCCTGGCAGTTGCTGCTTCATCTGCTCCTGCATCCTCTTCTTCTTCAACATCAGTACTACCCATGATGAATCCAAGCCCTCGCGGATGAGACTCGCCACCATCCCAGACAACATACTTCTGGATGTGATTATGATCAATATCCTTCATCGGCAGCAGTAAAGTCTCATTGCTGTCCCACGTAGCCCCAACTGCCAGGCAAAGACGACTAACAATTGAAGCATGCAAAATTCCGCCAGAGGTACTTCCTCGCATAGATCTCATCATGGACGAGTGAATGAGGGCTCCCACATCAATAAGTTTGTTCTTTAGAATTCCATACAACAGTACAGCTCGGTCTTTTGTCACGTCATTCATATGCCGCATAGGAAACATACTAGCACAGATAAAGCTATACCACGCCTTCGCGTACCGATTGAGGGCTGTGTGTGGGAAATGGAGTTTCTGGGTAGTACCAACCTTAGTGGTCCACTGAGTATCTGGCTTACACATCTCTGAAACAATCAAATCCAAATCAATATTCGCACGCTCATAAGCAAACCAGTCGGAACCATCTTCAGGGCGTGTTTGCAAATGGTACAGATCATTGATGGCTTTCTTATCATATCTCACTTCCTTGCCCCGCACATAAGAGATACCATTTTGTGTTTCCCGTGCGTTGGCATAGAATTCTCGAACGATTGCCATCGGGGCTGGCATAGGTGATTCAACAAATAACGTCCAACCATGCCCCCTAATCTGTCGCTTTATCATCCCATCGTCGTCATCAGGCTTCAATCCTCTTTCTTGAACAAAATTCTTACCCAGCCACACATCTAAATAATTATGTTGAGCGGAGAGATTGACAAACCGATGGGTGTCTAACACATCCCTTTCATCGACTTCTTCGTCGCTACTACTCGAAGAAGATACCACGCGAGTTCTCTTTGGAGCCATATCCCGTAGATGGTTAACGATTCGAATTCTATGGTATGAAAGAAAGGAATTGTTGGTAGAAACAAAATTTAGGTTTTGGGAATGTAGGACGTGATTACGTGAATGGTTAAATAGTTGATCGGATTTGGTTTGGATTCAGGATAGGAAGAGATGAGGGGAAGTAGTAGTTCGAATATGAATAGGTTTCTGAGAATGAAAGTCCAAGATGGAATAGGAATATAAGGTAGCTTCCGGGTCGGGTTCCAAGACTGGTTAAAAAAAACTGGGTACTGATCGCGGCGCGCCCGCGCAGTTTTGCAGCTTAATTGCGGCGCGCCCGCGCAGTTTGACAGTGTGGAGAAATTGCAATCTGGGGAAGGGCGCGGGATCGCTGTTCATCTTCATAATTTGAGCGCGGCCACGCTGAACTACAAATCTGGAATTTCACTGTGAAGCTTGTCTAGATTATTTCTTCCTGTGCAAACCTTAATGTATGACCTGCAAGCAATAACAATTAAGTACAAAGCATCTAATTACGACAAGATAAAAAAAATAAATAAAACGAAGTCCTAAAAATCACAAAATTTAAACTAAAAAACAATTAAAATTGGGTTGCCTCCCAACTAGCGCTTGAATTAAAGTCTTTCAGCCTGACTACTCCCTATTTCAATTTCAATCGGCAAGAGTGATCGAGGTTTTCTGGCGATCAACACCACCACCCCAATAATGTTTTAATCTTTGACCATTGACTTTAAATGACTCTTCCGGATTATTTGCAAAAACTTCAACGGCGCCATGAGGGAATGCTTGTTTGACGATAAAAGGACCTGACCACCGCGACTTGAGCTTCCCTGGAAATAACTTTAGTCTAGAATTGAATAAAAGCACTGCTTGTCCCAGCTCAAATGTCCTGTCGATGATTTTCCGATCATGCCACTTTTTGACTTTTTCCTTGTAAAGCTTTGAATTCTCATATGCTTGTAACCGGAATTCATCGAGTTTGTTAAGCTGAAGTAGCCTCTTTTCCCCAGCTGCTGCGAGATCGAAGTTCAACTTTCTGATGGCCCAATATGCTTTGTGTTCAAGCTCAATCGGTAGGTGACACGCCTTTCCATAGACTAATTAGTACGGTGACATGCCAATGGGCGTCTTATAAGCCGTTCGATAAGCCCAAAGTGCATCATCCAATTTTGCTGACCAATCTTTTCTATTTGGATTGACGATTTTCTCCAGAATTCATTTCACCTCTCAGTTTGAAACTTCGGCTTGACCACTAGTTTGGGGATAGTAAGCTGTAGCAATTCGGTGGTGTACCCCATACTTAGCTAAAAGAGCCGTGAAATACCTATTACAAAAATGGCTTCCTTCATCACTGATAATTGCTCTTGGGGTGCCAAAACGTGTGAAAATGTTTTTCTGCAGAAATTTAAGAACCACCTTGGCATCATTTGTCAGTAGCGCACTTGCTTCCACCCATTTAGAGACATAATCGACTGCAAGCAGGATGTAGAGGTTGTTAAAGGACGATGGGAATGGTCCCATAAAATCTATTCCCCACACGTCGAAGACTTCAACTTCTAAAATGGCATTCAAGGGCATCTCATGACGCTTGGAAATATTTCCCACCCTTTGACATCTGTCACACCTTTGCACGAAGTGGTGGGCGTCTTTAAACAACGCTGGCCAGAAAAATCCTGCCTGTAGCACCTTGGCTGCTGTCTTTTCGCCTCCATAATGACCTCCATATAACGAATCATGGCAGTGATGTAAAATACTCTCAATTTCACTTTGTGGCACACACCGTCTAATCATCTGGTCGGCACAATGTTTGAACAAGAACGGCTCGTCCCACATGTACCTTTTTACATCATGCAGAAACTTTTTCTTTTGTTGGCTGGTCAAATCAGGAGGAAGTACATTGCTGACCAAATAATTGACAAAGTCGGCATACCATGGGACTTCTGAATGGATTACAAATAACTGCTCATCGGGAAAAGACTCATTGATCACCTCGTTGTCTCCCTTAACGTGGTCATTGTTTTCTAATCTTGAGAGATGATCTGCCACTTGATTTTCCGTTCCCTTCCTATCCCGGATTTCCAAATCGAACTCCTGGAGTAGAAGTATCCATCGAATCAGCCTTGGCTTTGCATCCTTCTTCGAAATCAGATATCTTATGGCCGAATGATCAGTGAACACCACCACTTTCGTTCCAATTAAGTATGACCGGAATTTGTCAAATGCATACACGACTGCTAGCAATTCCTTCTCAGTAGTTGTGTAGTTGAGTTGGGCATCAGAGAGTGTTTTGCTAGCATAATAAATGGCGTGAAAAATCTTTTCTTTTCTTTGGCCCAAAACAGCCCCAATAGCAAAGTCACTAGCATCACACATTAACTCGAACGACCTTGACCAATCCGGTGCTACGATTACAGGTGCTGTGGTCAACTTCCTCTTCAGCAAGTCAAAAGCCGCAAGACACTCATCACCAAACTTAAAGGGCACATCTTTCTCCAATAGGCTGCATAAGGGCTTAGAAATTTTAGAAAAGTCCTTAATGAACCTCCTATAGAATCCGGCGTGTCTTAAGAAACTTCGTATTCCCTTGACTGTGGTCGGTGGAGGTAGATTTTCTATTGTCTCCAGCTTGGCTCGATCTACCTCTAACCCGTTTGATGACACCTTGTGCCCAAGAATTATCCCCTCTTGCACCATAAAATGGCATTTTTTCCAGTTGAGCACTAAATTGGTCTCCACGCATCTTTTCAACACCAGGACCAGATTTTCCAAGCAACTATCAAATGTGTCACCAAACACTGAAAAATCGTCCATGAATACCTCCATGTTGCGTTCAACCATATCTGAGAAAATAGCCATCATGCATCTTTGGAACGTCGCAGGTGCATTGCATAAGCCAAAAGACATCCTTCTGAAAGCGAAAGTACCATAGGGGCATGTGAAGGTAGTCTTTTCCTGATCTTCGGGGGCAATCACTATTTGATTATAACCTAAGTAGCCATCGAGCAAGCAATAGTACTCGTGCCCAGCCAGTCTATCTAACATCTGATCAATAAAGGGTAGAGGAAAGTGATCCTTGCGGGTCGCCTTGTTTAATTTCCTGTAGTCCATACAAACCCTCCATCCGGTCACTGTCCTTGTCGGTATCAATTCATTGTTCTCGTTTTCTACAACCGTCATATACCACCCTTTTTCGGCACGCATTGGACTGGGCTCACCCAACTGCTATCGGAGATGGGGTAGATGATACCTGCATCAAGCCACTTTAAAATTTCCTTTTTCACCACCTCTTTCATGATTGGGTTCAGCCTCCTTTGTTGCTCTATTGTCGGTTTGGCATCGTCTTCTAAAAGGATCTTGTGCATACAGAATGATGGGCTAATTCCTTTAATATCGGCGATGGTCCAACCAATTGCTGATTTGTATTCCCGGAGGACTCGAATCAATTTACTTTCCTTCAATTCGTTAAGTACAGATGCAATAATAACAGGCAAAGTAGATGATTCACCCAAATAAGCATACCTCAGATGACTCGGTAAAGGTTTAAGTTCAAGAGTAGGAGGTATTTCAAGAGATGGCTTCAAACGTTCTAAGGATTTGTCGGTAAGTTCCAAAGGTTCATAGGGGATCTGAAATTTGCGTACTCTCGGCACTGTATCTAAAATGTGAAGAAACTCCATCATCTCTATATCATCCATGTCAACCTCCCCTAATAAAACAGGTTCCAACGGATCCGAAGTCAATTTCCTCAAGAACTCGTCTTCCACCACTTTTTCTACCACATCCAACCGAAAGCACTCTTCCTCATCCGTGGGAAATTTCATGGCTTTGAACACATTAAATGTCACTTCTTGGTCTTGTACCCTCATGGTCAATTCTCCTTTTTGCACATCTATAAGTGTTTCTTTCCAGTTGCCAAGAAAGGTCTTCCCAATATAATAGGAATGTCTTTGTCCTCCTCGTAGTCCAAGATGATAAAATCGGCTGGGAATATGAATTTATCCACTTTTACCAAGATGTCTTCCACGATACCTCTAGGGTATGTAACCGATCTGTCTGCAAGCTGAAGAGAGATGTTGGTCGGTTTCGGTGCAGGTAGACCCAGCTGGACATAAATCGATAATGGCATAAGATTGATACTCGCACCCAAATCACATAAACATCTGCTTATTGATAAGTTGCCAATGGTGCAAGAGATAGTGAAACTACCTGGATCCTTCAATTTCGGTGGCAACTTCTTCTGTAGTATGGCACTACACTCTTCAGTCAATGCTACTGTTTCATAATCCTCCAGCTTTTTCTTTCTTGACAATATTCCTTTCATGAACTTGGCGTAGCTCGGCATCTGCTCTAAAGCCTCGGCAAACGGTATGTTGATTTGCAGCTTTTTGAATACTTCAAGGAATCTGGAGAATTGTTTGTCTAGTTTCTGCTTGTGAAATCTCTGAGGATATGGAACAAGAGGGTATACATCTTCTTGCTTTTTGTGCTCCTTGTCTTTCTCCTCATTCTTCGTTTCCTTGTCTTTTTCTATCAGATTTTCTACAGGAGATGGGACTGGGGAAGGGCGCAGTCGCGCTGCCTCCCTTTGTATTTCTGGCGCGGTCGCGCCGTGCTGCTGAAGTTGCTTCCCGCTTCGAAGTGTTACAGCTTGACATTGCTCCTTACCATCCCTCTTAGGGTTAACTTCTGTATCACTTGGAAGTACTCCTTGCAGTCGATTGTTCAAGACTTGAGCCAACTGTCCCAGCTGATTTTCCAAGTTCCTAATTGAGACCGCCTGGCTCTTCACATTCAAATCTACCTGATTCAACAGCTTGTCTTGGTCATTCATTCTTTTCTCCGACACCGTGATGAATCTTGCCAATGACTCTTCTAAATTGGGTTTTCTCTCTGCCTGTTGTGGAGCTTGGTTCTGAAAACCCGGGGGATTCTGTGATCTTGGAGCGGGATTTTGAACTTGAGTGTTATTGCTCCATGAGAAATCCGGATGATTCTTCCACCCCGGATTATATGCATTCTGATATGGCTGTTGCGGTCGGTTGTAACTCCCCAAGTACTGTACAGATTCCGGATTAATAGCACAATAATCCGTCGGATGTGCACCTGCACATAGCTCACACACATAAGCTGCTTGCTGGACCTTCGACTCCGCCAAGGCTTCAATTTTCTTAGACATGGCTGCCATCTGAGCTGTTAGTGCAGTGACCGCATCTACCTCCAAAACTCCAGCTACCTTTTGGTGATTCATCCTCGACGTCGGCCATTGATAGTTATTTGAAGCCATAGTTTCTAACAAGATGTAAGCTTCATCAAAATTCTTATCCATAAGTGCTCCCCCCGCAGCTGCATCTATAATTGTTCGAGTATTACTACTCAGCCCATTGTAGAATGTCCTGGACTTGCAGCCACTTGGGTAATGCATGATGTGGACATCTTCTCAATAAACTCTTTGAACCTTTCCCAAGCCTCATACAGTGTCTCTCTATGACCTTTGCTCAAAAGTGGAAATATCGTTTCTTAACTTAGCAGACTTAGCCGGCGGAAAGAATTTTGCTAGGAATTTCTGAGCCAAGTCTTCCCAAGTTGTGATGGACCCGGTGGAAGTTGAGTGCAACCAACTCTTTGCTTTATCCCTTAGTGAAAACGGAAACAGACGTAGTCTCACCCGCATCATCAGTTACATTGGGGATATTTGAATGTATCACAAAATCTCAAGAAAGCTAAACCAAGTGTTCATTAGGGATCATCGTTGGCTAATCCCCCAAACTGTACCGCATTCTGAATCATCTGAATTGTACCCGACTTGATCTCAAAGGAATTAGCCGTGATGGCTGGCCTCGTGATGCTTGACCTGATTTGATCAAGCTTAGGCATGGCATATTCCCTCAATGATTTCTGTTCTTCGTTAGCCATTTTTTCTTTCTCGATGGTCTCACGGCAAAACTTTCTCAACTTGCGTAACTTGTTTTCAAGATCGTCTTCACTCTGCACAAGCTCTGGTTGCTTGGATCGGGTTTGCATAAACAAACCGAGATCACCTGAAACAGGAAGTAACAAGAAAGACAATGTTAACTAAAACTGAATTAATTAAAATTAAAACTTAAAATTATAGACACAATTGTTCCCCGGCAATGGCGCCAAAAACTTGTTTGCCAAAATCTATACTAGCAAAAATACGCAAGTATACGCAGTCCACAAGTAATAAAGTGAAAGTAGAGTATCGTCCCACAGAGAAGAATTGATTCTACAATGACAAATTTCAAATTTAAATCAAATCAATTTTTAGTAAACAAATGGTTCTATATTTCTGAGGTTTTGAATTTAACTAATTAATTCTAAATTAAATTACTAACACTAGTTTGAGAACAGATTTTTAAAGACTTAAGACTACAACTTCACTTAATGCTTTATTTTACTTAACATGCTCCCCTTTGGATTATGCTAGTTATTCTAGATTATTAACCAGGAACTCATCACTATTTATGATCATCTTTCAATGTTTCACAAACAACTTAACTTAAATCCACAATTGATAGATTCAAGTTAATCATCCTAAATAACTAACTCACTATATTTCTATGTGAATTACAATTAAAAAGGATTTAGAGCCCAAGTTCCCTATTTTGATTACATGCAGTGATAGGTATATCTCTATCCTAATCACAAATTATGAATTCCATCGACAGCAGAAGACACAATCATATGCTATTATGGTCAGTTCTACTTCTATACTTCATCTTTCAATTTCATATAGAATAACCCGGTAATTATTGGCCAGATAATTAAGTAATTCAGCACAAACCATAATAGACAATCCAAAAATAACTAATCATAATATTCAAAGAAGCATGCTATTCAAAACTATGCATTAAGATCCATTATAGCCTTAAAAGAAATTTAGTTCATAAATAAACTAGAATTCATCATCCACAAGTTTAATAACATCAAAAAGTTTAGGATAGAGAGAAAAGAGAAGAAACACTGTAAGCAATCCTTCAATCTCTGTCCTGCTCTTCCTTGCTTTCTCCTTGTTCTCAACTTGCTTCAAGTCTTCTCTAATTGCTCCAAACTAGGGTTTTTCTAATCATAGATTATCCCCCCACAACTAACTAGAAAACAACTATTTATAGTATCTGATAAAAACCCTAATTAATTAAAGAGAACCAAATCCAATTACACATCAAACTCTGTTTTAAAACACTAACAATTAACTCAGACAACACGCACTAGCGCGCCCACGCCAAGCCACAGTACAAACCCAGCGCGCTCGCGTAGTACCCCAGCACAGATAGTCAACCTGACATCAAGCGCGCCCACGCTGCCTCCCAATGTAAATCCTGCGCGCCCGCGTAGGTGCTCAGCAACTCGCAAAATTTTCTTAACTTTCCTGCTTCAACACTTCATCCCCACCACTTTGGTTCCAAATGCAAAGTGCCTACACAAACACAAAAACAACACATGAAAAGTAACTACGACTTAAGGAAATTAACAATAGTGCAATCAAATGGTATCCAATTCGTAGGTATAAAACCTACTCATCACATTCTCTACTTTTCCTTTCCTAAAGTGTTCTCTATTTTTTGAAATAGGTGATCTACCAGCAAGAAATGACGATGACAATCAAGCCAGTAAGGCTTTCAACCTTTTGATAGATTGAAAGACTTTGTTTGGTCCATACAATATTGAAAAACCAACTTCTCGTGTGTACTCCATCCGGCTAACATACTATAACCAGGGAAGTCACTTATAGTCCACATAACCGCTGCCCTAAGGTTGAAATTTATTTTTGTGGAAACATCCCAAATTTGTACTCCATCCTCCTATAATACCTTCAACTCGTCTATAAGCGGTCTCAAGTAAACATCTAGGTTCTTTCCAGGACTCTTGAGACCAGGAATCACGAAGGAAAGAAACAAGTATGGTTGTTTCATACACATCCAAAGAGGCAAGTTGTACGGAGCAACAATCACAAGCCAGCAGGAGTACAGAACAGCTGAGTGGCCGAACGGGTTAAAACCATCAGTGGACAATCCAAGCCTCACATTTCTAGGTTCCAATGCAAACCCAAGATGTGCTAAGTTGAATTCTTTCCAAGTCTGCCCAACTGCGGGATGGTTAAGTTCTCCATCTTTAGCTGGAGATTTTGAATGCCAAGTCATATGTTCAGCTATTGTTAAAGACATGTACAATCTTTTTAGCCGATGTGTAATTGGAAAATACCTTAAAATCTTAAAAGGTATATTGGTCTTTTTTGTAGTCACACCCTCTTTATTAGGCCTGAACTGATCATGACTGCAAAACATGCACTTTGACTTCTGTTCATTTTCCTTATAAAACAACATGCAATCGCGTTCGGACATGCATCGATCTTTTGGTATCCAAGACCCAACTTCTTCACCATTTTCTTACAATAATAGTAGTTATTGGGCAATTTTTCACGTCAGGTAACCATACTCTTAATGGCCCTTCAAGAGCGACTCAAAACACTCATGGCTCATGTTGTGATCAGCCTTGATGTTAAGTAATATCGCCACTGCAGACAATATAGTGTGCTTGGTGCAATCATGCCACAACGATTCCCT